>JAODXP020009802.1:0-14941 GCA_027497455.2 Sardinella longiceps | reverse complement strand
CTGATCTCACAGAAGTGAAATGAAACACAACTCACCCACTAAAATAAAAGATATTTTCTCCAAACATAATCAGTGGCAGGTTACACTGTTGACACAAAATCATGAATAGCCTAAAGAATTCTGTCTTGAAAAGAGACAGCTGCATATTCAGCATTGCTCAGTGATGTATTGGGAAGAAGCTGTGTCTCATTAACTTTCAGTGGGTGTGATATCTGCTTCCATCCCAATAATGTGCTCCTACCACAGATTGCTTTTTTTTTTAATAAATTGTGTTCATTTTACAGATTTCTGTGAGATCATGTTGAAGTTTTATATCACCCAATTGCAGAATTGGTGCACCCTCATCAATTTAGGTGGTGCTGGGGTATTTCAAACGTTACCCCTTTTCTATAGCAGCTAGACATGCAATAATAATACAATAAAAAGAGTTTAGCAAAGTCCATAATTAGCAGGGGGAGTTAAAAAAAAAAAAAATTAAAAAAAGTTCAAATAGGCCTACTATTTCAATAGATCTCCTATGTTGGAAAACATTTTCGGCGCGCTTTGCGCGCATCTCATACCCCTCCCCCCCAAGGTGTCCTGCTTTTCCCAAATGAAAATATGGTCACCCTACACAACACACAGATACTTTGTGCATATATTTTGTGTTGATATGAAAGGCAAAACCACATTATTTTGGGGACTAATATTAGGACAACGTTGCTGAGACTGTTATTAAGCCCTATTTGCACAAGACTAGTTTAATGGGGGGACCTGGGGTAAAGTAATGATAACAGGGATATTTACTCCCGTAAGAACGCGCCATGTCAGTAAAAATAGCGGAGTATGTCTGTAAACTTCGCTGAGAATTTTACCTCCTGTGAAACGGTCCGGAGAATCTACCATATAGGTAATACTAATCCCGTGCGAATGCGACCCTCTGCAATAAGTAGGGCCAGAGCCTCCTCTCTCTAACCTGACTCCGCCCTCTCTCGTCCAATTTCAGACTTTCGGACTCCTCCCATGTTAGATGAATATCACTGGGATTTCTTGTCCCGTCCGAATTGGTCGTTTCTAATGCCTGGCGTCGTCTGGTTAATCAACATTACCATACGTCCCCCCATTAAACTAGTCCCGTGCGAATAGAGCTTTTGACTGCTGTTATTTGATTGATGATTTCAAAACTAGATTACCTTTAATAGCGAACTATAGGCTTAAGCCTTGACTACTTGTTCTGAACTGGTGGTGCTGTCAGGAAAAAGGCTGTAAAACTGTTGGATTCAGTTGTAGCATCAGTTTCATGTTTGTCACCCAAATGTTTGCACAGGGCACCATAGATGCTAGGACCACCCCTGCATCAGATTACTCCAACATTATACATTAATGTTAATTCTCTCTTTGCTCATTATTTCCGGGAAGGCCATCTCACTTGTTGGCTTCTCTCTCTCTATCTGATGTACCATACCATTCTTGTGTCTCTAGCTGTCAAGTGGGTTGGTCCATGCAGCTGCATGTGTATGGGAACAATTTAGTGATAGAGAAGGCTATTGCATTCAAGAATAATGAGAAAATTAAATATTGACTGCTGTTCGAAAGATATAAAGAAATCTACAATATATAAAAAAACTGATCAGTAAAACATACACTGTATATTGCCTGTAATGAGCCACAAAGTACATTACAAGGAATGGTAATGGTTGTGACATTGCTGATGACATCTGAAGTTTAGATACTGCAGATTCACATACTTTTTAACATAGTGACCTAGGTTTGATTCAAATCTGACAAACTTTGACCTACTGTTGCCCCGCTGTTGCTGCGTCTGATTGCTCTTGATTGCGGCAATCGTAAATAAGGCCATGGAACCTTGACGCTAAACTGGAACCATCGCTCTCTTTTTTAGATCCCACACAGTGCTGAAAATTTGGATGATGGGGAAAGTGTAAACAGTCATAATCACAAACATAATTTTAGCTATTTCAACACCAAATTGAAAATGACTGACTATATGAACCACTTTTGAAAGTAGAGATTGGATATAATGTTTTCTAATTCTGCCATTTCATAGAGAACTACATGTCTTTCTAGGAGTGGCAGGACTGCAGACAAGCATGCTGATAATAAATACAGAAGGCGATGGATGTGTGATTAAGCAGATAAAATCATATCAACAGGAACACATTCCTTTTTCTCACGCACACTTTTTGTTTTCACTTTCTTCAAAGTATAGTGTGCAAAGAAGTTTCATTCTGCTGGACATCCAATTGACAACAAAAAAATTAAGACACCAAAACATTAACAGTAATTGACAAAAATAGGGGGAATTCTCTGGGCGAAATAATTGACCTTTTCAGCCTGCGCAGAGTGGAATGGAATGGAGTGGAATGGAAATGTGAATGTGATGGAAATTTGAAACAGGGATAATGCACAAAAACACATTAATCCTGTAGTAGAGGAAAATATGCCTTTGTCCAGGTTGTAGCAGCAATTGCTAATTTGCTCTTACAGTCCCTGAGCAAAATGAAAACACAGACACACACATGCACACAACAAAAACACATGTGCACACACACAAACACACACATACAAAGATGGAACAGTATAGATACTCCAGGGGCCCTATTTTGACGATGCAACGTCAACTGTTGTTTGACGGATGAAAATGAACTTCTCACCGGCACAAAGTTCAAAAAGGTTGGACTTAGGATGCCTAATTAATCATGGGTGTGTTTTGGGTGTAACACAGACATAACCAATGACAGATCAATCTCTCATTGCCTTTAAGAACGAAGAGCGCAAAGCGCCTGGTGAATTGCTATCACATCAGCTGATCTCCTCCTTGTGCATTTAAAGAAATTAAAATATTGAATAGCGAGCAAGCTCACACGTCGGGTCTAGTCATAGTCAGAGCCGTAATGGGTCTGGTAATATTAAATTGATGTCTAAAGGGTTCACAAGGCACAAAGGAAGCTGATTTAGTCCTGATATCTCGGAATATACATTCGAAAGCGAAAGTAAACTTGATTCTCCATTTAACGTCCCCCCTTCTTATATCCTCACGCGTTTTCTGTTGCAGGCTAATAAATTGTGGTTAACCACATCTTCCTGAACATCATAATGATTTTCCGATTGTAATAATTATTGTTGTGGCCTTCATTGTTATGTTGGAACGAGGACTCCTATTGTGTTGTGCGCCCATGAAATAGCATTTCAGGAATGTGTGACTGACGAATGACCAGGTTTTTCCAGTCAGTGGCGGATCCCTTTCTGCGTCTACATAATAGCATATGTTGCGCTTTGCGCCTAGCCACACCTTCGGCACACCTTTGAGGACGCAAAGTCACTTGCTAATTACACAACGTGAATTATTTGACAGAAAAATGAACCATGCGTTCGCACAAAATAGCAACGAGAGCTTGCGTGAGTCGCGAAGGCATGGTGCACCGTCTTCATTATAGGGCCCCAGCTCTGGCTTATCAATGAAGGGGGCCAACACCAGATACACTGATACCACCACCACCACTGCTGCAATCACCACAGGGACCCCCCACACACACACACCATTGCTTGTGCACTGGGCCCACAATTTGGTGCTACACCCCTGTGCATGGCCTCTGACTCTAGGCTACTGTCTGTTTGTTGCAGTAATTCAATGAATGTAGCACTGAACTTATCCACTGAATGAAGCTTTTTTTCTTATTTTTTTTTAAAGAAAAGATCAATATTCCCTTTAGTTAAAATAAAATGTAGCCTGGTCATAACCATAACCATAGCTAAATAACATCCCTGGATTTGGACAAACTCCGTCTTATGTTACCTGTGCAAAAACAAAATGGTGGCAAATATGATGAAACAGTGCCCTCTTGAGCAGGCACTAAGTAATTTCACAAAAATTGAGAAAACGTAGTGTAACTACATTGGGAGTAGTGGTGATGCCAGTATCTTCACACCATTCAGAGATCAACCCCTCAGTAAGCTATTTTACAGGATTTGCTATGGCCTTCTATTACATTCAGATTTGGCAACCTCTAGTGGTCCGCGAGCAAGCTCAAGTGGTCCGCGAGAGGATTTCCAAAAAATGTGTTTATTTAGTCTGTTTCTCACTCAAATTCTAACTCTGCCGGAGTCTAATTGCCGGAGTGGCGGTATTTTCAGTTATAGTAAACGTCTCTGCACTCCGACATTTTTTTTTTTGGATACAAAATAAGGATTAAAACGTCTCATATAGTAAGGTGCATTGTTATAGCTCTTAAACGTAGTCCTTCATTGTCTTTAGTGCCGGTTTCATGCCTGTGTGAGAGTAACACAAGGAGTGAGTGCACAACTTGATTAAATGGACTAATTGGCAATTAAATGGACAAGTGTTTTATTCTCTCTCTCTCTCTCTTCTCGGTGACCTTTGGTGTAGGCTACTTTCATAATGAAAAAAAAAACATCCATCCGCTTTTAAACAGAGTAAATCTACACAAAAACAAACACAACGTCCCAAAAGTTTAATACAACTATTATCCCCCAAATCAAAGTTTATGGATATCCAGTCTGATCGTGGTAGTCTAGGCTTTAGATTGGCTACCTAACTAAAAGCAAAAGTCAAGTAGCCTACATGAGAGATTTAGCGCAAAAGACGTCTCCAGCTTTTCCTTTGGATAGTGCGTTATTGGACATAAACCTCTACTTACGGACCACTAGTATGATGGTTTGTTAACAACAATATGAGTCAACAAATACATTGTACATCCAAAGATAAAATTTTGCTATTATGACCAGTCAATTAGGCCTAGTTGAACATATAGGCACTGTGAAACCGCTTTGCGCTAAAGTAAAAGAATGAAAAGCACCATGAATGGTTTTCATTTGCATATTGTCCAAAGAAAAATAATTATGAATGTCTGGCCCTGTGCATATTAAGAGCACATTATATCTTTAGAAAAATCATGGAAATCCCATCGATTATGGGATGGGCTACAAGATTAAACGGAGTAACAGATTGGTTGCACTGGCAGCCCAATAGCCTACCACACAAGCTGGGAATATTGCATTGCTTTGCCCGCGGAAAGAAACGTTTGCTGGTTACTATTAGCTACTTTGTAATCTAGTTGCCTTGAATTGACACATGGGTTTGCAAAAAGAAAATAGAATCTCAAGCAGGCTATCTAAATCTGCTTTCTGCATAACGCTGCCAGGAGAGAGAATAACAGGCATGGTGTGAAACTCCAGGTTGTTTTATGTAGCCTGTATTAATAGTCATAAACAAATGATGAAGATATATTTAATACTTATGTCATCAAAAGATGTAGTATACTAGGCCTAAACTAGGACGTGAGTGACAGGCTTGTCCACGACTTTAATTTTTCACCAGTAAGGCTCATAGCCCCAGCCCAAGACCTCTGAATGTAGGCTAAATGTATTATAACGGGCTGCAGGGCTATTCATGTGCCGCTGAAAATAGCCTATGACTACAGAAATAAATAATTTGAAATCGTTGCATTTGCGTAAAAAATAATTAGATGCCACCTGCCCAAAAGTGGACCGGCTCATCAGATCGCACAGATTACCAGCCTGCTTCCACACGTGAGACGACAAACCCACAACAAACGTTAAGACACCCTCCCAGAATTGAGCACAGTAATCAAGACACAGTGAGGGAGAATGCCCAAAGCATGTAGGTAAAAATTGTGGCAACCGTAGGGTGACAGTGGCCACAGCTCAGGCGAGAGCAGAGGGGAGGGGCACTTATCTCAGAGTGGGCGCACTTTTCCCTTCGCTTAAATAAACCAATAAAAGATAATGCCCCCAAAATAGGGATGTGCTTCTTTATGCTGTCGGAATGGCGGTATGTCGGAATGGCGGTATGAAAAATGTTGGAATGGTTGATGTCGTAATGGAAGGATGTCGGAGTGGAGGGATGTCTGAATGGAGAGATGTCGGAGTGGGGGGATGTCGGAATGGAGGGTGGTCCCCAATTTTTAATTAAAAACAATCTGAATTTGAAGTGCCCATAAATGGCAATTTAGAAATGCCAATTGATTTGGTCAAAGGGTAAGGGGTAGCAGCATGCGACTTGGTGAGGGAGCGCGAGGGTAGGTGGTCCCTGAAAAATATTTTTTTGGGCAAAGTGGTCTTTGGTCTGAAAAAGTTTGAGAAACACTGCTGTAAGGAGAGTGGTGTGAGCCTTGCTGTTTTCGGTTCTTCCTAGAGCTGAGTGGCTTAATTGCCCATATTCTGTGTTTGTATGTTTGGATGGGGACCACCAGGGGACTAACCCCCACTGTGGTCATCCTGCTCTGTGCAGCCATGTGGCCTCGGTTAGGGGAATGGAGATGGGCACCGCCTGATGCCTCACGTGGAGCATGAGGCATTTAACTTAATCTTTGGATTTGGTAATGTTGTGGACTATCCATTCCTGAATCATATCAGTTCATTCTACCAGTTTATTACTCTATGACCTCCAGAGTGAAGGCATTTATTTTGTTTTACATAGTCTCTCTTTTAGGAGCAGTAACATGTACTTTAGGCTTTTTTTACTGAGCTGTTCTTTAGTTAGCTTCATCAGTTTAGCTGTGTTTGGTTTGGCGTTCCCCATAATAACATACTTGTACTATTACTGAACACAAAACCATGAAGATAAAATAGGTGACTTTTATACTTTTACCCTCACACACCACACAGCAGGACTTACAGACACACACAACAGCACTGCTGAAACCACAGTAGACACATCCACACAGCCCTTATCTTTTGCCATGTGTTTTATTGTTCCAAAATACACCACTAGATGGAGCTGTAGCACATTGTGCCACACAAGCCATACATTCCCTACTGTTAATTGAAATCCACATAATAGAATAAAAGAGAATATAATTGGAATACACAATGAAGTTATTGTTTGCAATTGAGAAAAAAAAACAAAGACAATAACATAATGCATGTCATTGTTATACAAAGTGATTTCGATACAGAACCATGTTAATCTGTGAGGAATCAATAATCCTGTGGTAATCAGATTACAAACAATAAACACTAACACATATAAATTATATTCATAGTAAAATCAGATTATTGCTTTAATAAAAACAGAGTCAGAGAGCTAGAGCTGCTCAAAGATATTTTTTGCCCCCAACATCACCTTCCAGGCAGCAAAGCCAAAAGGCCAATTCAGACTGAAGATCCGCGACAAGATAGTTGCGGCGGTGTGAATCAAACGTCGCAGGTTGTTGCAGGCAGTTGCAGGCAGTTGCAAGCCGTCGCAAAAGATTTAACATGTCAAATCGCAGTTTTGGAGTTTTAGAACATCCAGGTTTTTAGAATGTCGCAGCCCGTCTCGTCGCGGATCTTTGGTCTGTAGGCACCTTAAAAGGTAGTGCCTTTACCCTATTCCTAACCCTAAACCGAGAGGTGTAGTGCCTTGAAGGCACCGTTTAGGGGCAAAATATACTAAAGACCGCTAGACCCACACTGTGGGTGTGATTACATTTAGTTAGGATAACCCTGCACCAGGCAATAAACCTTTTCTATGAGCTCCTTCCTCTGCTCCCTCTGCTACCTGGTATTTGTCTTTGTTATGGAACACCTGATATTAGTTATCACAATTAATGATGAGCTGCTGGAGGTGTGGGTTTGTCTTTCAACCTACACCAAACTTATCATCAGCATAAGAGGGAACATTGGAATATATATTTTTGTGATGATGACACCTTTGGTGTTTTTCTTAGCAAATGAAATCAGACTATTTAATTCTATTTTGACCAAATCAAACCGACATCAGAGAAAGTTTTTTTGTGAATACTGGTTTACGTAGCCTGTGGTAGCCTACTGCGCGTGCGCACAGGTGAAGCCAGGCGAATGACATCTACAACGACTCATATCAGTCAGCTGCTAAATCAAAGTATGGATACAGTGGGTCTAAATTAATTGTCTAATTTAATTTTAATGCTACGGTATGCTCGTGGAATGTAATCGTTCACCAGGCATAACGTTAATCTATTGACTCACGGAAGGAATTGTAAGTTGTCCTAGCCTGTCAGCTTTGTTGTAAGTTATCCTAGACTGTCATTAATTTACTTGTTCAAGTATCGATTTAGCAAGTGAAGATGCAAGTTTAGGCCTATCTAATTGTAGGGTAGCATAGCCTACAACTAACGTGTTCTTCAATGTCACTAAGTTAATTTTTCTTCAGTAGGCTAGCTCAAGTTGTTTTCCTTAGCAGCCCATATTAGTTCAAGTTGGGATATGTCAGAGGATATGTCAAACAACAGAAATTGTCAGTAGACCTATCGTGTACTGACAATGATTAAACAGATCAGCCTGGAGCAAAGAGGGGTTCTCAAGATGTGTACACTCCACGATAACATATAATGTATAACTACATTAATAATTTGCTGCAGTTTGTGTGTCTTTGGTCAGTGTAGCCCAACATCATAAGGCTACACGATGACGCATAGTCTGAAAGAATGGGAAGAAACACCGAGGAGGAGTAGGCTAATAATTCTCGCATAGTCTACTGATAAGATATTAAGAAGCAGCACCTCACTGCCATCGTAATGGGCTATTATCATGATTGCATTATGTTATATTAGATTATCTTTCCACTGCCCACTTCTATCGATAGCCTTGCCTGCTTTTGTCAACGTTACTCCTGTCATGTTGCATCAGCGATAACGTTACCTTGTTCGTTAATATTTTATTTCTTTAGGGCTTTTTCTTGCCCTTAATGTATCCTACAACTCTTAAGGTGAATAAACCAGCAACATGAACTGTCTTGTCTCGTTTGAATTAGTCACCTGAGTGTATAGGCCTAGCCTGACATAGCCCGCCCATAATACGAATGTTCATCCGTATCCATGGTCTGGGAACGGTCCTCTGGGGCGTGTTTACATCGGTAAAGAGTCTACCGGCCAATAAGCGAAGCTGATTAGACGAGCTGTCCAATCGTTTCAAACCAGAAGTGAATGCCCTCCCCTGCAGTATAGGTTAAAGAACCTCCAGACCATGAATACGGATGAACAGCAGTATTATGGTCGGGCTATGTCAGGCTAGTATAGGCCTACTATATGGTTGATATAGGCTATAGTACACCTGTTTGTTTAACGTTGCTATAACTTTAAGTCTCCTAAGCACTGAGTTTATTCTGTAGAATTTAGTTGCTTTAGTGTATTCAGATTTATTTTCGGTAATTGAATGTGCATAGTTGCATAGGTTTAGTCTGTTAAAGTGACTACGTTACCCATGATGCATTTTTGTTGCACTGTTGCTAAATAATGTCGAGGGAAAAAATCTAGCGATGTAGGCCTACTTGACCAGAGATATGATAAGTGAAGTTGGAAACATTTATACTATAATATTATATTGTTTTCAGACTCCATTTAATTTGCAATTAGTCAGAAATACAGAACAAACATAGGCGTAACTGGTTCTGCTTAAGC
The DNA here is from genome assembly GCA_027497455.2 of Sardinella longiceps. Taxonomy (NCBI): domain Eukaryota; kingdom Metazoa; phylum Chordata; class Actinopteri; order Clupeiformes; family Clupeidae; genus Sardinella; species Sardinella longiceps. The sequence goes on along the minus strand of JAODXP020009802.1, from coordinate 5,540 downwards.
TATTGAATAAAAAAGAAATTACATTAGCCTACTGACCACTTGAATGCATTAGGTCCATGTTCACAATAATAAACACACTGTAAGGAAAGCAATTATTCAACGCCCGTTTTAAAAATCAACAACTAGAATAATACAATAACACATCAAAATCACGCCCGACTAAACTCTCAGCTAAACAGCCTATCGGAGGGAGGCTAACGTTACGTGATAAGAAGAAACTGCGCCTCCTGCTAATAAACTGTATTATCGACATTGTTGCGCTTTTGCGTAGAGGATCATCCGTACGCCTACGTAATTTCAGTCCCAATTTAGTCGGTGTAATGGCGTTAGGTAAATCTAACTACACTTGTAGACAGATGTGTATCCCCAGTTAACAGGCTGCCCAAAAGGATCGGTCACACCGGTGTTCCATGTTGGATGGTTTTCATGTTGACTGGTGATGTTTGCCTAATTCCACTTAATATGCATAAGGTCCTGCCCATGACAATTCAAATGGGCGGTCGTGGCAAACCCCTCATTTTCACGATACACATTTCAAGGGGAAAAACCGCAATAAAGATCTTTCCAAAAGTTTGGCTTACTGTCTAACCTTCCTGTCCTCTTAGCCTGGGAATTCCCATGCTCCTTTGCGCGCTTATTTCATTTCACTCTGCAGAGGAGCATGGTGACCATGGCCGTTTTTCTCGCTTGCTTTCGGTATCCAATCGCAGAACAAAAAGGGATTTGTACGGCCCTCGATTGCATTTTACGTCACGTGGTGGCTCTGGTATTGGCTCCGAGGTATTCACAGACGCTATGATAGACATTCGTAGCGCCCAATAAACGGCTATGGACAATTGTAAACGATGCTTCCGCTACGAGAAATGCAATAGGTAGGTCCCCAGACTAAATATCACTTGTGATTTTAGTTTGGCATTCGCCAGGCTACTGTCCTCTAACATTATACAAAATAAGTCGTAATCTGCTATGTTAGCAGAAAAACACGACGATAGATAATATCGTTTTCAGCCGTGATCGAAACCAGTTCTCTGTGTCCCTTGAGTGTGCGATATGAGAATGAAAAATATTGAAAAACGAATGCACACGTTATAAGGCAAACCTACCGATAATTTTCTAGCCAGCATATAACTGGTTAATTTCCGTTAGCAACAATGCTAGTCGGTTCTGGACATGTCGTGCGCAAGACATCTCTTTGCGATCGACCAACGGTCGCACCATGCCCCCCAAATTCACAGCTATTTGTCAGATATGCGCATAAGACAGTAAATTGAGCTTTCCAATGGTATTATTTGCTAGTTGCTGTGATGAGGGTTCAAGAGAAATTTGGCTCTGAATTAGTAACATGAAAATTCTAACATCGACAAAAACCCTGTACTTGCAAAGAATTCCTCACGGAGATAGTCCACATGCATTGTGCACAAATCGAGCCTTCCAGGTGGGGCGTGAAAATTCTCTGCCTTCCAAAGTGGGGAATGACAGAAAAAGTTTGAGAACCACTGATTTAGTGTGACAAGAGACTGTGCTTAAGGGGGACAATCTGTGATCCATTCTTTATGTAATATGATATGATGGCCACATGTCTATAAGTTCACTAACATGTTTACAATCTAATCTTCCACTGTTCTTTACAGAGTACATGTGGTAGTGTGAAAGAAATTCACCATCGTACACTCTCATCAGAAAATTAAGTGCAATATCATCTTTAATGAGAATGAAGATAATTTCACCAAACTCCACTGAAACGTTACGTTTTGTAACACAAATTGTCCCTTCTTGTAAATTATCCCATTATATCACACATTTGTTTCAGTTAAGCCAATTTAGAGGACTGCATCTTTGACTTGCTTGCTGTAAAGCTCTGGGTAAAATGGTGTGCCAGGTTTTGTTTGCAGGGCTGGTGCAACATAGTCTGGTTGATTTTTTAAATTCTTCAGATGTCTTTTACATCTTTTGAAATAACTGTGCTTGCTCTCAAATCGCATAGTCCACAGTCTCATGAAAGGGCCAAATTTCAGGTCAACTATGTCCTTGAGCTGCAAAATTAACTGGCATACATCATCTTGGGGGTCCTTCACTCTGTCACCAATTATCAGAGGCAGCAATTTTAAGTTCCAATTTTGGACAGCATGTCCAGACGCTCGGAAGGAATCCTGCACACTGACCATAATGCAAGCAAAATATTTATTAAAGGTTTTAAGAAACAATGTTTCCCTCTTCATCAGGTAAATTGACATGTTTACCTCAACCATATCCTTAAATAGTTAGGTGGACTAGTCTGGCCAATTAGGTCCTACTCTAGGAATGATGTCATTCATTCATAAAGTGGTATTCCCTCACGGCCTGTGAGTAGGAAAAGACAGACAACGTTGTTTAGTGCATTTAAAAACAAAGTGACTTCAATCAGTGTTACAGCAATTAATTTACAGTCTAAGTCTGCAACGCACAAAAGAACAGAAACAATATACAGCAAAGAAGGAAAATGTGTTAGACATCAACACTTAGAAATCACAAGTCAGAAAGAACATCCGTTTTAGAAATATGCTCCTCTGACATAAGGACCGGCCAAAAAAACTGCATAGTTTTTAACATTTTTAGCACAGGAACATAATAGGCAAACCCTCTCTCCTGTTCTCATCTCTACCCAACAAGATTTTTTTTGGATCCACAATTTTGAACCTGTTTTTAAAGCACTGAGTTTGTGAGTAAGCAGTTCTCAGAGGCCCAGTGTGACAAGCTGTAAACAGGTCGGATTGTTTAATGGTATCACAGATTTTTACAATGTCCTCATCTGAAACTGACATATCTTTTAGAAGCAAGTTTAGTCTGTCCCAACTCGTATATATTCTGACTTTCTTCTACAATGTTTTGAATGGTAGACACTGGAAGGAGATGCTGTGCCTGTACTTTCATGCAAAACATACATATATTTCTCAAATACAGTACAGGTCACTGAAATTAGACGCATCTCCTATAGTATCCTCAGTGTCTGACACACTGGCAGGTTCCTGTATTGTAGTAGGGGGACCGTCATTGTGTGTATCATGGTTTGACGGACAAATCACATTTTCTGACCAATGTCTGTGCTTTCTGGACATGTGAGAGGTAAATGAAGATTTTCCACTAAACACTTTTGCATTCTCTGACACCTGACGGCCTTCAGGTCGTGCTCCTGGGGCCCCCAAAATTGACTGTTTAGAGGAGACATAGAATAGAAAACCACTTTTACACACATATGAGGCATGGTTCTGCCCTCTTTCATATGGAAATCTTACATTTATAAATTGCCACTAAAATATGGGCGAATTAGAACAAAGCCTACAAATGATGTCAGATAGCACAAAGCAAAAACACCATTTCAATACACATCTTAATCAATTAGGCTTGTGAAATATCACTTGATCTTATTTTTGACAAAATAACAAGGTACAATACCCAATTAATCCATTCTATGTCCCCTTTAAACATTTCAGTAGTTTAGTTGGTGGTGTTTTTCAATAAAATATTACAAATAATTATATTAGTGAAAGATGCTTGAACAATGTGGTTCATGTAGGTGTTTATGGGAGGTGAGGGCTCTCATGTCTTATAAATCTGAAAATGTTTTTAGTGTTTGGCGATTTTGTGAGACTGCATACAGCTCACTTTTGTTGACGAATCCTGGTAGACTGCTTTGTAAAAAAATGTGACTCTGCACAGCGAAATCAGTCGCTTCGCATAAGCTTCGTTTCTGAGAAAATTCTAAAAATGGAATGCTTGCACCAAAAAAGTCGAATTTCACATTTCAGCATAATTTGACAGAATAAAGTCTACCCTTTCAGATTGTTGTTAACTTATGCCGAAATTCATACCTTAAATGGGTTAAAAATGTGTTTGTTGAGAAGGTGTATCCATTTAGCATTGTACTAACTTAGCTGTCATAGATTTCTAGTGCTAATTGGTTTGTACAGCAGGGCATGTGAACATTCGTCATAGATTATAAGAAAAAATAATTATCTGAATGTAAAGGGCTTTTTCTTTTTCATAAACTAGGCTATAAGTAACTGCAGATTGTGTCAGGGTCCATCAAATTCCTCTAGATGGAGCTAACGTCGGGTGGAGAATCTGACGGATTTGGAAGCTGGCTAGTCAGTTGGTGTAAGTTAGAAGTAGTCAGAAGCTGGCTAAAGTTGGCGTAGCTAGTTGGCATATAAGCTGTTAAGCGTTAGGTAGTGCTATAAACGGCACAAGCCCATACTAACAGCTGCATCCACTAGTGTTGCCACATGTACTCTATTTCCCGGGATTGTCCCGTTTTTGTGCGTCTGTCCTGGAAAACTGATAATTCTTCCCGGGACGCATATTGTCCCGGTTTTTTGTGAAAATGTTCTTCTTCACATATTCATTAGTTTCACCTCTGAAAAACCTATATAATTCTACTGTTCTACTGTAGTGTTCCCTGTCACTATTTTAGATTGGCCAAGTCTTGCCGTGGGATGCTGTAGGCGCACGCTTGCTTTTATGTGATTGGTTATTTGCGGACATGCCAAGACTCTGTGCGAATCTCTGGGAGTCTCCTGCATTTAATGGAGCAAGTGATCGTGAGTTACAGGACAGCCTGTGTAGGCCTTATTGGTAGCATTCATTAGTCACGAAAAATTGGAGAATAGTACCTTTTCAATTTTATGAATAGGCGGACTATGACCATAAATTACCTGACTGTCAGATTTGTCATTGTGATCGACCACTGTGGGACTCACTGAACTAGAACAAGCAAATATTTCTCTTCCTCAGACTGTAATTCAAACCATGTTCACAAAAAGCATGAAGGTTTGAGTAGAAGTTTCTTTGTATTATTGTTATGCATTTTAGCGATCTCCTTGCGCATTTTCCGACAGTTGTGAAACAACACAGAACGTCATAAAAAAATATTCCTCAGCGCGTAAAATCGCCCAAACCTGTTAGGTCTAGCCTGAAAGTTTAAGTGCTCAGCCTGATTCAATCATGAACGAAGTGGCCATCTCAGAAAAAAAAGATCAAGATCAGGCTACCTACAAAGGGAATAGCCGACTGCAGCTTGAAATAGTGCAGAGAAAGCCATTGCGCAAGCAGGGCCCGAGCACCGAGGTAGGCGACAGGTGCGTTGGCCTGATTTTCTTTTTCTTCTTCTTATTTTTTTAATTTATCTTCAGTCATGCAAAGGCCATAATTGTAGCCTTTTTCTTTTGTATTTTACAATTGCTAACACTTTTACCATGAATGTTGTCACTGCTGTCCTTTGACTAACCCTTTTTTTTTTTTTTTTTTTATACGGGTGTCGCTACTACCATTAGACTACTATAGGCCTATTTACTATAGGCCTATTTGCCCCCCCCCCCCCCAAAAAAAAAAAAAAAAAAAAACTCGGCTGGTGTCCCGGATTTTCACAATTGAAATGTGGCAACTCTAGCATCCACACATTGCATCGTTGCGTAGCCTAGCCTACTTCATAGCAAAATACCAAACCTTCCACTGGCTCTTACCTTTACGGTGAACTTCAAGTTATATCCATGTTATATCCATAT
>JAODXP020009801.1:0-14784 GCA_027497455.2 Sardinella longiceps | reverse complement strand
CAGACGAAGAGGAAGACATCCCTCAATATCTACGGAGGAGACCCCAAACCAAGCATGGCTATGAGGGAAACTCTTCACCAACGCAATGCTGCTCTCATAGCCAAGTCACTGCAGAAGCAGAAGGAGCTGCCTAGCCCTCCTGATGCAAGAGCCAATCACGGAACAAACCAAAACCACAAAATGGCCGCCAAGGAAACAAACCAGGCCGAGTCGACTGGCAAAACGGAGGTCAGCAGCAGCGGCAGAATCCCGAATCCTGCACCAAAAACTTTTGCGCAAAAGACAGCAGGAGGTGCTAAACCAAACCTTCCTGAGCCAAGAAACAAAATGGCGGGGGCTGAAGCACAGCAGCCCAACTCAAAGCCTCAAATTGCAGCAACTGGAGGCCACAAACTCCCACTGCCAGCGAGCAACCAAAGAGCCACTATGGTGGCTGCAGCCAAGGAGAAGCAGCAAGCCTCGTCCTCTGCTAGAGCTTACCAGCCTCCCAGAGCTCCAGGGGCTTTTGCAGGGGGGGCGGCCCCTGGCCTGGCCCAGCAGAAGAAGGCCCTCCTGGGGGCAGCTGGAGGGCAACTACCTGCTAACCTCCTCAGTGAACTCAGCACGGTGCTCAGCAAGACAGGCCGCAGCCCAAAGGACGAGAGCTGAAGTACGATACACACAGACACACACATACACACACAGGCACACGCATGCACATATGCATGCACACACACAAACACACACACACACACACATGGATACATACAGTACACACAGACACATTCACACAAACACACACACACAGGCAGTTGCACGTACACACAGACACACATACACACAAAGGCATACACGCGCATACACACACACACACACACACACACACACACACAGACTCACACACTGTGTGTGTTATGCTGTAAATAGCGATGCGCTAAGTGCATGTTGTACTTTCATCACACTGTGGATTTGTGAACTAAGAGCTCTTAATATTTGTATTTTAATAATATTGTATTATTTATAACTCATGATCAATTTTATATGTTATTTTTTTTACCTAAGATGTATGTCTATTGATCAAACTACATGTACATGTATCAGCACAGCACACACCAAAGAGTTCACAGGAGAAATGTGGCATATTTTTGGTTTAAGGGATTTTGATATAGTTTTGTTTGTTTGTGTGTGTGTGTGTGTGTGTGTGTGTGTGTGTGTGTGTGTGTGTGTGTGTGTGTGTGTGTGTGTGTGTGTGAACTAGTGTATGTGAATATGTGAATCGTGAATGCATGAAGATATGAATGTGTGTATGAGTGGAGAGAGAGTGTGTGTGTGTGTGTGTGTGTGTGTGTGTGTGTGTGTGTGTGTGTACCATGGCTCACCAAAGAGACCTCAGGCTCCACACTAATGCATTTAAAACAAGCAGTGAATTGTTATTGGGTATAAAGCACTTATCTTTCTCTGACTGTAACTGAGAGTTATACTAGAACCAAATAGTCCAGCAGTTTGTTTCAATATTTATATATATTTTTTCCTTCATGTTTATAATACATCTCCATACTTATGCTTTATACAGGACTTTGGTATACAAAGCAGAGGAAAGAGGAAACTTCTGGTAGTCTAGTGAGACAGGAGTATATATTTGATTTGCATTTGTAGTGTTGTTCAGTGCAGTACAGTGCAGTATCCTACATGTCTCCGTTGCTGTTGTTGTGGGCTTTTATTTTAGCCTGCAGGGAAACCCAATTGAGGACTACAGTACTCCAATTCACAGTTCCCTTCTGTGAGCTGTGAGCTGGCTTGCAATTAATCTCTTCATGGAACTGACCTCATCTCATCAAATGACTGCCATTGTGTTTTTTCATATGTTGTATTTTTTTTTTTTTTTTTTTTTTGAACAGGGATGATCCTGTTTTAGGTGTGTATGGTAATGGAGCATTGATAGCATTAAATCAGGACATTTAGCCTGATAAAATCAAATAAAATGCATCTATAGTTTGGGTTTTAAACAGCTCCTGTTGGAGGACGAGAGATGGATTGTAAAAGGGCTCTTAGTCTGGTTGTTCTAACTCTACATGCGAGTAAAATACAGTGTAATTGATTTGTACAAAGGCCTTGCCTGTTGTGTTTTGTTTTTATCTTATTTCATCTAACCAGACAGTACAGTTCTGGACAAGTCTCTGACTTTTATTCTTATTTATGTGAACTTTTCAACTATGTATTTTTTTCTAATCTTGCTTTTTGCGCTTGATTTTGGCCCAAAGTGCAAAAAGCAAGATTTTCCCTCTCTGTGTTTTCGAGAGAGGGAAACGCAGTTGGTCACCTTTGTGAAGCTCTGTGAACGTCTGTTGACCTGGACGTCCAATGAGGAAGTGAATCATACGTTGCCAGCTTAAAGGAATACTCCACTTTGTGAAAAGGAATTATTTAACCCCTTACCTTGAGTTACATAAGGGTTAAAAAGGGCTCTGGAATGTAAAGTATCCGGATAGCAACTTTTTAGCCAACATTATATTCCACTGCCTATGGTGTTAGGTAACTAGGTTAGGTTGGTGTTAGGTAACTATCTGTACCATTACTGAATTCCCAGGTCTCCCGGTTCATAACATACTAGTATTCTCCTTTAAAAGTGCATGGATAACTCATCATCATCATCATCATCATCATCATCATCATCATCATCATCATTCTCTTTCACCCTGTCTGTGTGTCTGTGTGTGTGTGTGTGTGTGAGAGAGAGAGAGAGAGAGAGAGAGAGAGAGAGAGAGAGAGAGAGAGAGAGTGCAAGCATGTTCCTTTGACTTTGTGAAGAGAAGATCACCATATGGCACAGTGGAAGTAAGAGGAAGAGAGGCAGTGTGATTGAAATCATTAAAGACAATAAGCACGCACACTGCTCCAACTTAGTTTCACAAAGGCGAAGGTCACATCGTGAGTTGTCATGTAACGAAGCAGCGCACAGATGTGCGACCTTGTTTCTGTCGAAACGTCTTCATGTCTTGGCTCAAAAGTGTCTTACCCAAACATCCAACCTTGTTTCTGTCGAAATGTCTTCATGTCTTGACTGAAAAGTGTCTTATACCCCAAACCTCCAACCTTGTTTTCTGTCTGAAATATTCCAAGTCTTATCTGTGAAGAGTGTCTGCCAAAAGCGGCGACCTTGTCGGCGTCTGAGCCGTAGCTTTTATGTCTCCCATCCCCAGCATTTTTACCAATGTGTAAACTCATGACAATCCACACAGTGCTCTAAAAGACCAAACACTCACTGTGATGTTCAAGTAGTGACACTTGAATCCTGTCTCTCAAAGCACCACATTTTAGTCTTTTCATTTGAGGGAATTGGACCTGTTTTTTTGTTGTTGGCGTTTTATTTTTTATTTATTTTTATTTTTTTTAAGAATCCTGAAATTTGACATTGAGTGAGTTGTGTGCATCTCACTCATCTGAACCTACACTGTAAAAAAAAAATTAAAGCTTACTAAATCTTTGGAAACTTGTTGCCTTAAATGAGTAAGGGCCGTATTCTCTAAGGTGCTAAAGTCCAAAAAAGTGCTTAGTGCAGCCTATAATACATGGAACTGTAATGATATGACATAAGCCCCGTTTCCATTGCATGGTACCAGCTCGGTTCGGTTCGGCTCGGTTCGCTTATTTTGCTTTTCCACTGGCAAAATCTGGTATTGGTACCATGGAACTGGTACGATTTATGGTACCAGCTGGTACCACCTTCAGTCGAGGTACCAACCGTGCTGAACTGGTACTGTATTATGACGTGTGGCTTGAGTGGTTGCTATTCTTGCTAGCGTCATAATGCTAACATTCTAAACAAGCCCTTGACAGCTAGCTCAGCAGTTAACTAGCAGTGTTAGCACGACAGGATTGATGGCAAGGCAAATAATGTTATTTCCCCAAATAAAGGTGTTGTATGTGGCAAACAGCCACTTACCAAGATGAAACAAAAAACTATTTATTTCATTCACTGTAGCGATTGTTCTTGCCGTCTTTTCACGTTGGTGACGCTACCAGTTTACTCCACTGTCACTATAGCAACCGAACGGCACTTTTAATCCAGTGGAAAACGAAAGGTACTGTGGTACCAGCTCGGCACGGTTCGGCACGGTTCGACACGGCACGCTTTAGCAGTAATGGAAACGGGGCTATAGGGTCTCCGGGACCCCAGGGGGCTCTGTTGTATTATGAACACGCACACACAATCAGTAGATGGAATGTACAGGATATTTACATTCAATAAAGCATTCTCTAACTAGCATCCAATGGAGTGAGTCTCTATCACTTTACAGGAACTAAGCACTTTTTTGGACTTAAGCACCTGGGAGAATACAGCCCTAAATGAATAGCAATGTTAACCTTTTCCATCATTTTTTTTTTCATTAGATGATACATATTGTACAGCATATTTTAAAACATCACCACATTTCTACCTGTTCTGAGTTTACCATATAGTATTTATCTCTTGGGCACTATATGTAAAGCACAAATGGTTTTCTCAGTACCTCTGTAATGTCATAAACAACACCATTTAAATGTACAGACATAGCAACTTAATCTGTTAAGCATAATCATCTGCTATTTTGTGTGGGCCCTTCATTGTTTCAAATAAAGCCATCTCGGCAATTAGCAAGTGGAGCCGGTAATTTGCTGGTGTGGTTAGCTATAATATCCACACATATAGACACATTTAAACAAACAGAACTCTGCAAATAATTGATAATAAGGCCTGTTGAATTAAACATCTTAATAGAGCATTAAGGCAATCTAACTTTAACTCAATTAGAATAAAATGTAGCTCTTAATGCATGGTATCTAAACAGCAGTGAACTTATCTTATGTAACGGCCTAAAAACAATAAATAAAAGGTGGCCATTTCCATTTGTACAAGTTGAACTGAACAGAACAGTCAGTATACCCCATTAATTCCAGACTGTCTCTTGTGTCCTGTGTTTTCATTTCGATACAGGAAGAACCTAAACAGGATGGGAGACAGGATATGATGCTACCTGTAGGCTATGTATGTATGATACGTTAGAGAGTTCTGCAATGTGAATAGTAACATACCAGTTGTTATATTTCATTCAATCACTTATTTCTGGGGGTGTCATGGCTCAGGCGATATAGTAGTGTTATATCATGAGTCCGAGGACCCGGCCGGGTTTGAGACCAACCTGTGGTCATTTCCTGATCCCTCCCTATTTCTCTCGCCATCTGTACTGTCATATTATATTTCAAATCAAAAATGCAATAGGGCCAAAAACAAATCTTTAAAAAAGCTGTTATTTCTTAGGCTAAAACACTACTACACTGTCTCTATCAGGGTCTTTGTGTAATATGAGGTTGGTTATGGCAAGAAATTGATCAGAAGTAAGTCAGTGCCTGCTTTTCTCTGTGAAGTTGCTAAAAGCTGTCAGACATTTTTTTTTTTTTTTTTCTCTCTCTCCAATCAATAAAACCTTGTTGTGGACTCGACTGACACACATCAGTGTTAAATAAATATAAATAATTAAAATCACAGTAGTGGTACACAAATAATCCCATTTTGGCCTTCAAGCTGCCAATCAAGCGTGTGAATGCCTATTGTTGAATAGATCATGGAACCGATAGAGGGAATTGGATGCCCCATCCTCCCACCCCTTCTCCCCAATCCTTTTTTCAAACTCAAGTTAAATCAAGACACCATCTCATATTGGACTTTGAAGAAGGGCTTGAGAGAAAAGAGGGCTTTCTCCTCTGTACAGCCTACAGCACACAGTGAGGCATGTTTTATAGATGGCTCCCTGAGTCAGTAAATATTGAATATTCCCTGGAATCAAGTGTAAATACACTTTTAGAATTACACAGCAAGAAAAGGAGAGAGAGAGAGAGAGAGAGGGGGGGGGGAGGCACTGCCGCCAAAAGGGGGCCTAGGAAATCAGATGACTCACCAAAGGCAATCGGCAACCTTGCAGGAATGTCGCCATCAAAGCAACTTTTTAATAGCTGATTCTCTTTGATAAGACTATGCCACCAAAATATTTAAAGAGGACATTACCTGTTGTGTTCCCCCCCACCCCTTTGAAATAGCATCCAAAATTGCTTGTAAAGAATGCTGATGCTATTGATTAAATGACTTGATTTAACTTTGTGTGCCCCTCAGAAAGAGCAGCGTTGCCTTGCAGTCAAGGCCGAGCCAGTGTGGCAATGGTGTATGAAAGAGTAGGAGGGGAATTGCTCTCTAAGTGCCTGTTGGATCTATAGCGAAATTCTGTTAGCAGTATTCATATGCACCATGAACAGTGTTGGGAGTAACAAAATACAAAAGGAAAGAATTACTGTAATTCACTACATTTTGTGGTAACAAAGTAACGTTAACGAATAACAATATTGGTAAATTAAACAAGTGCCTTCTGCCGCTCTAATCCTAGAGACTCCCCCAATGCAGCACTTAGCTAACCTGACATAGCCTGCCCATAATACGAATGTTCATCCGTATCCATGGTCTGGGGATGGTCTTCATGGGCTTGTTTACATCAGTAGAGAGACTACCAGCCAATAAGCGAAGCTGATTAGACGAGCTGTCCAATTGTTTCAAACCAGAAATGAAATATGGTTCCATTTGGCCAAAAACCAACCATTTCAAACCCAAACCAAAATACAGTATAAGCATTTGGTTTGATTTTAGTGTAGATAAATAAAAGTTGGATACATTCTACTTCAACATCATCAAGGTAGACTGCTCCATTTATTCATTTGTTATGGAATTTTTTATTTTATTTATTTATTTTTGTATCTAGTTGAGTTTACAGTAACATTCATTGGCCATTTTATGACTACTTTAGCCAGTGGCATCCAGTGGTAAAATTGAAACTAAACCAAACAAACTATGCATATTGTGATCATTGCAAAGGGCGGCACAATTAGTAAAATTAAAATCAGCAGAAATAGAAGTTTAAAAAGACATGTGGAACATGTTTGATGATGGAAGATTATTTCTGTGGTATTAAAATATACTTAAAGGAAAATACTGGAGTAAGTTTAAGCATAGCCCTGCTAAACAAGCCTTCTAACAGCAAAATATTTCGCATGAAATTAAAAAAAATTGAACAGCATAGACCTAACGCGAACGTGAAACACTTTACATGGAGTCAATGTAACCTCACATCTTACTTTTGGTTTCCAAGAGTCAGGTCCCATTGATTCAGTGTAAAGTGCCTGTTCGCTTCTGCATTCGCATTCGGTCTGTGCTGTACCAAATTATTTTGTTCCACTCGCTATCTAGCGCATTTAGCAAGCTCTTTCAACAGGGCTGTGCTTGAATTCACTCCGGTATTTTCCTTTACATAAAGATAATGTAATGGGATTTGTTAAAAGTTGTATTCAATGCATAAACTCTATTGAGAGATAAACTATTTCCAAAATCTGAGAGGTGGGTAAACTGTGTCTGCTTGTGTTTAGCCACCACTACCTCCCTGGTGGCATCCAATCATGCGACCTCTTTGAGATGCCATGTGAAACAGGATAGCTTGAATCTGTTGCTGCTTAGAGAGCATGATCCTTTCCTTCAAGTCGTTCCAGTTGGAACTGTCTGCCCATAAGCTCCGCTATCTCTATGGTAACTAATTTCTCTCCCTTGTTTCCTTCTCATCTCCCAAAAGACAATCAACACACACAAGACTGCACTCCGTCTTGGATGGTGAGCTCTTCCTTTCTTTGTTCTTTACTCGCCTCTCCTCTTTCTTGTTTCCTATCTCCTCTCTTGGTGATTGAACGTTGAAATCAGGCCCATGGAGTACCATCATTGGCCAACTCTAGCCAATCCAAATTGCTGTTTTGCGTAGCCATGCTGAGTGCCCGCATTGGAGGGTGCTCAATGACCTGCACCGCTTCTGAAAAACAGGCCGCCGCAATCTTTATCGGAAATGATCTGAAATTGTGAGGGATTTTTGTTTGCCGTGTCCAATTTTGCCGCCTCCTCTTTTAGTCTGTGAGGTCATATCCAAGCCAGTGTGAAATTCCCATGTTGATTTGTCCTTATTTCGTGTGGTTTATTTATTTGTTCTGGCGCATGTTGATGTCTCGTCTCATCGCTCCAGTCCTCCAATGTGCTGGCCAAGAGGCTGAATAGTGACTTACTATTGCTGTCTGACTAATCTAAATCATTTGAAACTAAAAATAAGTCCAACTAAACAGGATCTCAATGCGATAGCAGAGATGGAGACATATAATAGCCATACAAATACATGCATATTTGTAAACTAAAGATCAGATTTTTTAAAAATATTTTTTGGGCTTTTTGCCTTTAATCAGATAGGACAGTAAACAAGTGGGAGAGAGAGATGGGGTGGGGTCAGGAATTACCTCGGGTCGGACTCAAACCCGTGTCTCCGGAGTAATGGTATAACGCTCTAGTCCACTGAGCCATGGTACCACATGCATTTTGAGTTATTAACAGATTCTCAAAGGTTGGTTGTAGGTTGTAAGCTTTCTAACAATGTCTTACACATGTAAATCCAATAACATTTTAAGAAGTTGTAGCCATTTGAAAGTGTACACATGTCAGCGCTACAAACTGAGAAAACTGGCAATGAAGTTTACAAATATACATACATTCACCTTCATAGAATCTTTTGCAAGCCTATGTACATACATATTTGTAAACATATGTAAGACTTCAATACTGATCCATACTGATGTCTTACATACAAGTACATTTTCAAATACACAATTTATCTTCATAGAATCTTTTGCAAGCCTATCATGAGAAAAACTTGTGAAACTGTTATAACATCTTTGTTTCCTTATTTGGCTCTTCTGCATAGGCTACTGCAAAAGCAAAATACTCACCCAACCCCCTTCTACTTTTCATCCCATCCTCTTACCATCTCTCTCTCTCTCTCTCTCTCTCTCTCTCTCTCTCTCTCTCTCTCTCTCCATCTCCCTCTCTCTCTCTCTCTCTCTCTCTCTCTCTCTCTCTCTCTCTCTCTCTCTGTCTCTCTCTATCTCTCTCTCTCTCCTTCAGGCCATTGCATGTGAATGCAGATTGACTGACCCTCTGTGTTCTGTCAGCCATTTCCTCCATGCTGGAGGAGACAGAAACCCATAGCCATAGCTCTAATTACTGCTTACCAAACAATACAGCCTGATCACAGATAATTTCACATCTGTCGGAGAGATCTTGCCCATGACAAGACAGCCCTGTAATCTTCTAAAAGCGAGAGAGCAAGAGAGAGAGAGAGAGAGACAGAGGAGAGGGAGAGAGAGAGAGAGAGAGAGAGGGAGATAGAGATGTTACAGTGAGATAGAAGAGGAGCCTGAAAAGAAGTGTGTTATGAAGCTATGCCCGTGGGACTTGAACACAGTTGAGAAGAGTTCACTGTGTGTGAGAAAGAGTGTTAGTGTTAGTGTGTGTGTGTGTGTGTGTGTGTGTGTGTGTATATGTGTGTGTGTCTGTCTGTCTCTCTGTGTGTGTGTGGTGTGTGTGTGTGTGTGTGTGTGTGTGTGTGTGTGTGTGTGTGTGTGTGTGTGTGTGTGTGTGTGTGTGTGTGTGTGTGTGTTTCCAAAGCATTTGTAAGCAAGAGTGCAAGACAGATGCTTGCAACCTTTTTTCGGCACACTGCTGGTTTATGAGCCGTGAACATGGCAGGTTTTTTTGGTGTGTGAGCAAGGGGGGATTGCAGCTGTCAGGAGGGGGGCTGGGAGGGTGGGGGGTGGAGGTGCTCTGGGGCAACAACAATAGTCATCCAAAATCTCCTACCAACAACTCCACTGCCTCCACCTACTCACACTCACTGTCTCCACTCTCCACCACCTCACCACATATCTAGCAAAGTGCATGGAGTATTGACCAAGATAATATATATATATATCAATGGGAGCAAACTAGATTACTTCCTGTCTGCATAAATGCATTACATCACAATAAGAGAAGATTCTATAAAGTTCTATCAGCCAATGAGAGCTCGACAACCATATCCACTCCCCCCATCCTCCACCACCTCCTCAATTCCTGCCTTACTGTGTGTTCAGATCGAGAGCGATAAATTGCCAAGAGTTGCCAAGACTCCCAAGAAACATTGCTTGAGCACAGCAACAAAAACGGCAGAGTTGCCCATGACATTAGCATTCAAACGTTCGATCCTGCTTCTTTACAGGAGTAACATCAGTAAATTGACATTCTGATCGGTAGTCGCCGAACCGCATCATAGCTCATTACATAAAGTTAACCGAAGTTTAACTTTATTTTCTCGCCCCAAGTCGCCCAAGTTTTGTCGCCCACCACACCTGCCGCTTTTGTCGCTGAAATCGCCCGTCTCCATACAAAATCAATTACTTCTGTCACCCGTGTCGCCTGAATCACTCTTAGTCTGAACGCACAGTTGACCTTTCGCTAGAGTTTGATTGACGGGCGTTCTGACCAATCAGAACGCTAACAATTGCGACTTCAAAAAACACATGGCTTTAGGCCCGACATTCATAACAACAGTCAACTGTCACTTGCGGTAGACGATGCAGATGGATGGACAACTCTAAATCTTCCCTAAACCCTTCCCTTTAATATGTGAGCCATCACTTTTATGCTATAGGTAATGTAGAACACTTTCACATATCAAGCATCATTACAAGTGAATACGTACAGCTTCCTACATGTCAGATTTTCTAAGTTGTTTGGGTGTTTTGGCCATAGAATTGGCTGTAGAATGCCCACAAGTGTCGGGCACAATGTCGGGCCACTCAAAGAACCCGCCCGGGGGCGTGTCTAGAACGCTTCTGGCGAAAGGTCAGTTATCCTCATCTCCTCCTCCTCCACCTTCTCTTCCACAGCCGCCTCCAACACCCCACTTCCTCCCAACTAACTCCACCACCTCAATGCCTCCACCACCTCACCATACTTCCACCTTCCCATACCTTCCACCATACCTTCCACCCATCTTTCTTCCTACCTTACCCCCATCTCCTCTTCGTCCACAACCAACCTCAACAATCCTTAACCACCAACACTCCCCGCTAATGACAATCGTTGAAATAGGTTGTTCCTGTGGTCTTTCTATGGGCATTTGTTTTAACTCTATGATGTTCAAATATTAGCCACTTGTTGTCAATCATTGACCTTGGCTTTCATTGACAATTAGTTGTCAATTGGTTGTTCTTGTGTTTGGGAGCGTTGGGTAATCTGCAGGGACTGCAAATCCCTAACCCCTCCTCCTTCACATCACCAACTCCTCCTTTTCCTCAACACCTCAACAAAACCCAGGATCTGAAGTTACACACCCGATACTCTCACTAGCTTGTTGCTTGCCTGTCCCAGACTCCCACTGGAGCATGTGTCTGACGTGGTGTCTGTGTTTGTGTGTGTGTGTGTGTGTGTGTGTGTGTGTGTGTGTGTGTGTGTGTGTGTGTGTGGTGGTGGGTTGCAAGATCTCAGTGGGAGAATCCAATTCCTCTCCCACTCTCATGGTCTGCCACCCACCCACCCACCAGCCAGCATCTCTCTCTCTCTCTCTCTCTCTCTCTCTCTCTCTCTCTCTCTCTCTCTCTCTCTCTCTCTCCCCTCTCCTGTGAGTGCCAACACTTCCCCTGGCCAGAGTGGCGCTGATTGAATATTTAGCATGCCTTAATTAGCCTGTTGTCTTGCTTCATGTAGCATGTATAATTAAGCAGAGACTGACACTGCCGCCACTGTGCTGAAATCACAGGCCTCCCGCAGTGATGGCAACGCTTGGGTCTCACTTTCTCATCTCTCTTTTTCTCTTTCTCTTTCTCTCTCTCTCTCCCTCCCTCCCTCCCTCTTTCCCCCTTCCTGCCTTCACTTTCTCTTCTCTCTTTTTCTCTTTCTCTCTGTGTCTTTCTCTCTCTATCTCACTCCCTCCCTCTCTCTCCCTTCCTGCCTTCCTCTCTCTCTCCTCTCTCCCCCCTCTCTCTCCTTCCCTCTCTGTCTTTCTGTCTGTCTGAGTGTTTGTGTGTTTGTGCGTGTGAGATGACAACATGTAATTGCTTATTGTTTCAAAACAAAGTCCTTATCAGTTTACTTTTTGTCCATATATTTTATTGGGGGCCAAGCAGCGAAGCTGCGAAGGCACCCTTAGTGTTTCTACTGTTTCTTATTATTGGGGGCCAAGCAGCGCAGCTGCGGGGCACCCTTAGTGTTTCTACCTTTTCTTATTGGGGGCCAAGCAGCGCAGCTGCGGGGCACCCTTAGTGTTTCTACCTTTTCTTATTATTATTGGGGGCCAAGCAGCGCAGCTGCGGGGCACCCTTAGTGTTTCTACCTTTTCTTATTGGGGGCCAAGCAGCGCAGCTGCGGGGCACCCTTAGTGTTTCTACCTTTTCTTATTATTATTATTCCTCTGCCATTGAAGTCTATGGCAGCCCATAGAACCGCTTACGGGAAAATGCTGTAATTTGGCACACTGATTGGGGACACGCCCATGATCATTTTGACCAATTTTCAGGGTCCCATCACACACCCTGCAGCGCCACAGCCTGGTCAAAGTGAAAAGTGCGAAATATCAACTTTTGACTCGTGCGACCCATCCTCGAGCAACCAATTCTGTTAGAGTCCTTGGACCAAGCCCACTCCAACGCACTCTGTGACATAATTTTCCGCCATCTTGGAATGACGCCATCTTGGATTGATTGGAAAGTGAAACTAATTTTACAGCGGTCCCATACTTTGTCGGAATTTGACGAAACTTGGTATACAGGGTCTTCAGACCACGCCTCACAAAACCTATTCGAAATTTTCTTCGGGTTCCAAAGCGTTCGGCCACAGCAGCCAATGAAATTCGACGGCGAAGCCGCCAAACAGGAAGTGACTTCAGATCTCGGAGACCCTTTGACCAATCTTGACCAAACTTGGTGGGTGGACTCTAGACCCGGCCCTGACCACTCCCACCTATCCCCGTGCAACACTCTAGCGCCACCAGCTGGTAAAAATCAAAAATGCATTCTTACATGCTAGCTTAACATAACTAGTATCCTTGGAATCCTTGGACCAAGCCCATTCCAACGCACTCAATGACATCACTGTCCGCCATATTGGAATGACGCCATCTTGGATTGTGTTGAAAGTGAAAGTAACTTTTCAGAGGTCTCATACTTTGTCCGAATTTGACGAAACTTGGTATACAGGCTCTTCAGACCAAGCCTCAGGAAAGGTATAGAAAATATTCTTCGGGTTTGAAAGCGTTCGGCCACAGCAGCCAATGAAATTTGACTTTGAAGCCGCCAAACAGGAAGTGAGTTCATATCTCAGTGATACTTCCATGTATCGTAATGAAACTTGGTACGTGGACTCATGATCACATCCTGAGTTAATATATAAAAACAGTTCACCACTAGGGGCGCTATAATTTCTTGAATATTCTCCGATTGACACCAAATTTGGTACATAGACTCAGGACACTGTCCTAAACAAGCTCAAAAAGTTTGGTGAACATTGACCACTGGGGGCAGTATAATTTCTTGAACATTCTCCGATTGACACCAAATTTGGTATATAGACTCAAGACACTGTCCTGAATAAGCTAAAAAAAATTGGTGCACACTGACCACTGGGGGCAGTATAATTTTTTGAACATTCTCCGATTGACACCAAATTTGGTACATAGACTCAAGACACCGTGCTAAACACATTCAAAAAAGTTGGTGAACATTGACCACTGGGGGCAGTATAATTTATTGAACATTCTCCGATTGACACCAAATTTGGTATATAGACTCAAGACACTGTCCTGAATAAGCTCAAAAAATTTGGTGAACACTGACCACTGGGGGCAGTATAATCTCTTAAACATTCTCTGATTGACACGAAATTTGGTATATAGACTCAAGACACTGTCCTGAACACACTCAAAAAATTTGGTGAACACTGACCACTGGGGGCAGTATAATTTTTTGAACATTCTCCGATTGACACCAAATTTGGTACATAGACTCAAGACAATGTCCTGAACACACTCAAAAAAGTTGGTGAACATTGACCACTGGGGGCAGTATCATTTCTTGAACATTCTCCGATTGACACCAAATTTGGTACATAGACAGTGTCCTGAACATGCTCCATTAATTTAGTGACCACTGGAGAAGGGGGGGGGTGTTTGGTGTAATGGACACTGGACAACAGTTTTAGTGGACAATGTTCGCTGGGGTTTCAATGGGTGCTAGGATCACTGGGCACTGTGTCTTTGTGGCAGGGGGGTGGGTGGGGCAGTGTTGGGTTTAATGGACACTGGACAATACTTTTAGTGGACACTGATCGCTGGGGGTGCTGGGGTCACAGGGGCTTGTGCGACAAAGGCAACACTGCGACAAACCCAACAATGCACTGTGGGTGCTGGGGTCTCTAGGCACTAGGTCTTTGTGGCGGGGGGGTGGGTGGGGCAGTGTTGGGTTTAATGGACACTGGTCAACACTTTTAGTGGACACTGATTGCTTGGGGTGCTGGGGTCACTGGGGCTTGTGCAACACTGCGACAAACTTAATAAAGCGCTGAGGATGCCAGGGGTGCTGGGGTCACTGGGCACTGGGTCCTTGTAGCGGGGGGGTGGGTGGGGCAGTGTTGAGTTTAATGGACACTGGACAACACTTTTAGTGGACACTGATCGCTGGGCGTGCTGGGGTCACTGGGCACTGGGTACTTATACCTAGGCTGACACTGTCGAAACATGCTCAATGTGCTTTTTGGGGGTGAGATAATGTCACGTTGTGGTTAGTAGCTTGGGAGTGTTGCGCGGGGGGTGTGTGCGACAAAGGCGATACTGCAACAAACTCAACGATTGCTGCTTGGCCCCCTCATCGCTGCTCGCAGCTATATTT
>JAODXP020009800.1:140000-142500 GCA_027497455.2 Sardinella longiceps | reverse complement strand
ACTGAGGCATTTCAGGGAGGCGGGTCAACCATGCGCTTTGAGAAACTTTGTTATACGGGCTCTTGGTCAGACCAAAGTCTCATAGAGCTTTGAAAGTCGATGGCAATCAGGCTAAGGCAGTGGTTGTCAAACTGGGGTATGAGTACCCCTGGGGGTACTTGGATGGGTTCTAGGGGGTACACAAAATGAATCTGTGAATGGGCTCTCATCAGCATAAAGATAATAGAGAAAAAAATCCTATACTCAAACTAGGGTCAATACCCCCTATTGCTAATACATTGCTGTGTACCCCTATAAGCAATTTGTACTTTGTTAGTGCAGCAAAAATACGCAAAAATCTTAATCTGAAAGGCACGGTGTATGTGGTGCAGGGGCACTCAGTAGGACCAGAATGTTCATACGTATCATGGTCTGGGCATGGTCCTCTGGGGCTTGTTTACATCGGTAGAGAGACTACCGGCCAATAAGCGAAGCTGATTAGACGAGCTGTCTAGTGAATGCCCTCCCCCCCGCAGTATAATCGCGTCAGGTTAAAGAACCTCCAGACCATGAATACGGATGAACAGCAGTATTATGGTCGGGCTATGTCAGGCTATCACTAGGCTAAGGATGTGAGGATTTACACATACTTTCACCAGCTATCCCAGGCTAGTTGGCATCCATTACACTCACACTAACTGAGGGGGGGGCACAGGGGGGAAATGAAACAGAAATTCTCTCACCAGTGTTGAGCAACAGGACTATTGATCTATTCAGACTGGATTGATTGACTCAAGGAGCAGAGAGAACCTTCAAAGGGACTACAAAAGCTTGGGAGATTAACCTAAAAACAGCATAAATGTTGCCTAGTATACCTTTAATGTAATCATGTAAATATTGTGAGGCAAATTGAATGGGTATTGGGTTATTTATATAGGGCGATGGTAGCATAGTGGTTAAGGACCCCGACTCTAGTGAGCTAGTTGTGGGTTCGAATCCCGGCTGCCACCGTTGTGCCCTTGAGCAAGGCACTTAATCCTAAATTGTTCTAGGGGAGACTTGCCCTGAAGTTGATAGTTGACAAATGTAAGTCGCTTTGGATAAAAGCGTCTGCTAAATGCATAAATGTAAATGTAATGTTATTTCACATACTACAAAAGGAAATAGTATTGTGTTACTTCACTTATAAATGTTGCCTCGTTTCCCTTTAATGTAATCATGTAAATACGTTTTATTATGAGGCAAATGGAATGGGTATTGGGTTATTTCATACACTAAAAAGCCATTAGTATTGGGTTATTTCATACACTAAAAAGCCATTAGTATTGGGTTATTTCATACACTAAAAAGCCATTAGTATTGGGTTATTTCATACACTAAAAAGCAATTAGTATTGGGTTATTTCATACACTACAAAACATAAATAAGGGCTTGTTACAGACCCATGAGAATGAAAGAACCATTAAAGTTGCTTAAATCATAAACAAGAGACAATCATTCCAACCTAACTCTCCACGGAGACAGAGGGAGGAGGGGGGCAAAGAGAGAGAGAGAGAGAGAGAGAGGGAGAGAGAGAGAGAGAGAGGGCCAAGAGGGGAAAAAGTGAAAGGGGGAAACATCAGAAAGGAGAATGGAGAACACAGAGAGGGAGAAAGTAGAAAGAAAGACAGAGAGAGCGAGGGCAGAAGTTCAAAGACTTTGCGGAAATCTGAAGCAGCTGTGTTGGCCGAGTTTGGTGGACTCATAAAAGACATTTTTGGGTATTTTTTATTTTTTGATAAGTGAGATCAGTGGCCTATTGCCATTCCCACACACACACACACACACACACACACACACACACACACACACACACTTCTGGCAAAAAAAACACCAGGGCAAACAGAGGTGCAGGATTCAGTGTTCTGCAGTAAACCCTGCAGAGAGAAAAAGAGAGAGAGAGAGAGAGAGAGAGAGAGAGAGAGAGAGAGAGAGAGAGAGAGATCATACAATCTTCATGTGTGTGTGTGTCTGTGTGTGTTATGATTATGTGATTGAGTGAGGGAGTGTGTGTGTGTGTGTGTGTGTGTGTGTGTGTGTGTGTGTGTGTGTGTGTGTGTGTGCATGAGCATATTTCTGTATGCAACAGAGAGAATATTCAGGAGGAGTGTTTCCCAAGATATCATGAGTGTGTCTGGAACAGTGGAACAGACTGGATTCTATTTCATTTCATTCAGCTGCTCATATAACAGACAGAGAAACAGAAGAAAAACAAGCACAAACCCTTTAACCTTAACCCTAACTATAGGTAAAAGAACAAATACTAACCCTTTAACCCTTACCCTAACACTAGGTATATGCTCAGATGCTCATTCTAACCTGTGGCTATGGTTCTACTACCCCTTAATTATTGTTTAGTTGTTGCTTTTACTTGTATGATAGGTATTTTATCTAGCCTTCATCGCCTATCATCGTCTTCCTACGCAACTCCGTCTGGGATTCCCACTGTTGGCCTCGTTCGCTCAGGATGCATCCCATCCTA
>JAODXP020009800.1:122500-135000 GCA_027497455.2 Sardinella longiceps | reverse complement strand
TGTGGGTGGGTATGGAGATAAAATCATTTTGACTTGCAGCGATGCGAGTCAAGCGATTACCAATAAGAAGGACAATATCGTTGATTGACATTTAGCTGAAACTGTAAATTACATGGAGATATTACATGGACAGCATGTGTAATGCAGTGATACATTTGGGGACAACAGCAACGTTGAAAATGCACACAAAGACAGCAAGTGCTCAGTGCACACTACACTATATTGCTGTGCAAGGATAGAAGTGCGTAATTTGAGACACATTCTTTTTCCATTGAAGCAGTCCAGTTATCTTAGCCTAGGCCTGCCCATACTTTCTGCTGCTGCAAGAAATTTCGCGATCAAGTAAGTATGGCCAAGGAGGTAATTTCCTCAACTCTCGAGCCCTGAAAAATCAGGACCTAATGAGAAACGAGAAGGCTGAAGGAGGCCCTCAATATTGATGGAAGTTTGATTGCATTTGATAGACGTTTAGATATATCTTGCCCGGAATTCCTGGGCAATGCTAGCTTTGCCAGACCACAGTTCATTTCTGAGCGTGGTCGCACAAGCCAGGCTACAGTTATCTGTTACACATCCTTCCTTTGGTCTGTCAATGACCCGTGTGGTCACATAAACTTTATGATTCAGGCACATTTCAAAAATTACATGTAATCTTTCCTTCAAAAAGATATTTACCTCCGCCAAGGAGATTATGTTTTCGCTTGCGTGTGTGTCTGTGTGACTGCCTGTGTACAAGATAACTCAAAAAGTACTGCACGGATTTGGATGAAATTTTCGGACGTGTATATTGGGACAAGCAAGAACTGATTTGATTTTGGTGGTGATCGGTGATCCAGAACACGATCTGGAATTTATATTGTGTCTGTGATCACATTGCCTTGGCGGACGTCTGCACTCTCTGAGCGCTAGTTCTTTGTTGATATTGTATGATAGAACAGCACCCTTTCTGTTAGTGTCTCACAGATGTCCACCGAGGTCTTTTTTGCCCTCAAAAGCACCTTCCAGGCAGTGTTCCCTTCAAGGCACAACACCCCCCCTCCCCCCCAAATCTGGGGTTAGAATTAGGGTCAGTGCTGCATGGAAGATGCCTTTGAGAGCAAAAAATACCATTGAGCTATGAGCCGATAGCCTATACCTCTGTGAAGACATCTACTCCCCTCTCCCATCTTGGCGCTCCAGTCATAATTATGATAATGGCTGACAGGGACTGATGGGTCTGTCTATCCTGGGGACTGCATGTTTCTGCTGTTTCGGCCAATCACAGAGTATCAGTGACCTGTCTGGGCCAATCAAAGCATATCAGTGACCCCTCTGGACCAATCAAAGCATATCAGTGACCTGTCTGGCCAATCACAGCATGTATCAGTGACCTGTAAATTGTTTTTGTCACTGGTCACCATCTGCCACACCAGACTGTTGGGGTCAGTTATCTGCAGGTCAGGGAATGGCAAGGAGTGTGTGATAGCATAGCCGCAGCGTGGGAATGGTGATACTACCGTACCGTGTGTGTGTGTGTGTGTGTGTGTGTGTTAGTATGTGAGAGAAAGGGGACAAAGAGAGTGATTTGAGGAAGAATGAGATTTTGACAGACAGTGTGTGTGTGTGTGTGTGTGTGTGTGTGCCTGATCCATGCCCTTTTGTGGATTTTGCCCTGTGTGTGTGTGTGTGGATACATAGGTAAGTGTGTGTGTGTGTGTGTGTGTGTGTGTGTGTGTGTGTGTGTGTGTGTGCCTGGATGTCCTTTTGTGGATTTTGCCCTAGACGTGTGTGTGGGTACATAGGTAAGTGTGTGTGTGTGCCTGATCCATGAGTTGGTGAGTCGGTGAGTGTGTGCCAAGGTTATGACACTGAGGCGGTGGAGACAATAAGATGCTGATAGGGAACAGAGACATCATTACTTACTGTGGATGAAAAACATCCCCACATCAAGACCTGAGAACAGGAGGGGAGAGAGAGAGAGAGAGAGAGAGAGAGAGAGAGAGAGAAAGAGAAAGGGAATGAGAAAGAGAGATAGAGAGAGGGAGGGAGGGAGAGAGGGAGAAAGGGAGATAGAGAGGGAGAACAAGAAAGAGAGAGAGAGAGAGAAAAAAAGATAGGGAGAGAGAGAAAGTGGCCTGGAGTAATCAGCCAGTCCTGATTTGATTGGGTGAAAAATCTTCTGATTACCCAAGAATAAGAGTGCACTCACAGCAATCAGAGCAAGGACATCAGGGACACGGAAAGGAAGAAAGAAAGGAAGAAAAGGATGGAAAATAGAAAAAAGAGAAGAGAAAAATGCCCACTCTGAACAGAATATCACATCTCTCACTCACTACACTTCTGAACAACAGTATATCATGCCTAGTCTATATACATTATTACTTCTATTGAGATTCTTTGTGAAAAGAATGACCACAGAAGTACAATATGTGTCATCCACAGTCATCCGTTCTTTCTCACGGGCACTGGCAGTCTATATACATTATATTACCTCCGCCAAGGAGGTTTTGTTATCGCCGGCGTCTAGTGTGTGTAACATAACTTGAAAATACTGCTCAGATTTGGATGAATTTTTCGAAAACATGTGCATTGGGACAAGTAACAACTGACTCGATTTTGGTGGTAAACGGTGATCCAGAACACCATCTGGAATTTATATTGTATCCGTGACCACATTGCACCCTGTGCTCTCTGAGTGCTTTTCTCGTTCCTTCTGTTGAGATGAGTCTTTGTGACAAGAAAGACCGCAGCAATACAATGTGAAACAGCCTTGTGCAGTCTTTGCCTTGTACAGTCATCCATTCCTTCTCACGGGCGCTAGTACTAGTAGTGATGGAAGTTCATGAGCGCTTGCTCCTCGCGCTTGTAAACTGGCTTTAGAGGTGCGATAATAAAGCATGTGGTTTTATGAAGTGTTATGATGACAAAGAGTCCACGGTGTGTGAAGAATGATGGCCAAACTGCTGCAGTGAAAGGGACAGGGGTGTCATAGAGTGTTTCTCAAAGTGGAAGCACTCTTGGAAGGCTGCTTTTTCCAGCATTCCACATCATTGTCTGTCGCCAATGTCAAAGATCCTTCTAAGTTCTAGCAAGGACAGAGTTTGTTCATAGATTTTTCAAGGATGCACTGATGTAACCTTGTTTTTGAAGTGTACGACTTCCAAGGCGAGTGTTCTACCTAGGAAGCATTCTCGACTTTGAGAAACACTCATAGTGGGAGGCAAAGGGGGACTGAGTTACCAAGGCCCTAAGTGGGGAGAGGGCCCTTGAGGAGTCTTTAATTGTATTGTAGTAGGTGAGGGGGGGCCCATGGCCACTGCTTGTGCATAGGGCCCAGAATTTGGTGCTGACGCCCCTCCAGTTCCCTGGAAAGGGAACTTTGAGTTGTGCTTACGCTAGGCTAACAGAGCAACATAAAGCATGGCTTTACTCTCTTTGCATTGCATAGCATTGCAGTAGCATTGGCGCTCTTGCCATCAGCAGTTGTGCTGAACAGCAGCATTATGGGAATGCAGCTCTGCAGTCAGCGATTTACTTTTATTATTCTTTTAATTTTTGCAAGCACAGTAATGGGCAACATAATAATGTCTGCAATAATGATTGTACGTGGATATTTTTATTGTTATTTTTTGCTTAGATCGTAATCGTATATTTCTCCAGACTCTTTTGCCACCACTACCACTCCCACCACTACCGCATCCCAGCTGAGGACAGAAGAGAGAGAAACGAGGAAGGAGAGATAGAATACAGAGAGAAAGAAACAGAAAGGAAGAAGATGTAGAAGAGATAGATAAAGAAACAGAAAGAAAGAAGGAGAGGTACAGTAGAATACAGAGATAAGGAAACAGAAAGAAAGAAGGAGAGATAGAATACAGAGGTAAAGAAACAAAGAAATAAGGAGAGGTAGAATACAGAGATAAAGAAACAGAAAAAAGGAGAGGTAGAATACAGAGATAAAGAAAGGAGAGGTATAGTAGAATAAAGAGGTAAAGAAACAGAAAGGAGGGAGGTAGATAGATAGAAGACAGAGATAAAGAAAGTATACTTTTAAACCTTGAAAAGGTACTTTTAAAAGTGAAGAAGAGAAGCACTTGAATACAGAGATAAAGAAAAAAATTACTTATTTTCATACACTTTGAGTGGAAAAGAAAAGTACTTGATAGACAATCAGTCGTCCTCCTCTCCCTTTTCCAATTAAAAAAAATCACTCCTTATGTCCTTGTGTGATCTTGAGTCCTTACACTCACACAGTGAGCAGATGCTGTGTGCACTCCTTGCTCTATCCTTGTGCTCTGTCTGTGAATCTTTTAACAGGAGCGTGTGGGGAGTGCAGGCCCCTGGCCAGAGGCACCAGAGCACTCAGACATTCCCAGAGGCCTCACTCAAAAAGCGGTCAGGCAATTAGCTGACCAGCTACAGACACAATGAGGGGTCAGGCAGTTTGCTGACCAGCTACAGACACAACGAGGGATCAGGCAGTTAGCTGACCAGCTACAGACACAATGAGGGGTCAGGCAGTTAGCTGACCAGCTACAAACACAACAAGGAGTCAGGCTGACCAGCTACTGTGGCATACAGAAAGGAGTTTGGGGCTTCCAAACATTAGGCAGACAGAGAGAGAATGGGAGAAGACAGGTGGACAGGGTGTGGAAGGGGTTGTGTATATGATATCACCCTTACGGCATCCGCACACCAGCTCCAACAACTTGCGGAGCACTCCGTTTCCAACATTCCATTTCATTGTTTTCAATTCAACCCCACACACCAGCACCGAACTCTGCCTCCACCTCCGGTGTACAGTGGCGTTTAGATTCCATTCTAAGAAAGGAACGTTCTGTGGTTTAAACAGATTGACAAGGCACATCACTCACAAAGTGGACACCAACATCAGTGGGAGAAGGTGTTCTCAATCAATAGCAAAAATCATTATTGGCACAGAAATAGCAAGACCATGCCAAATAATTGCCGCATTGCAGCCAAAACATTGGAGAAATTTGTTTTTATTTCACATCGACAGCAATTACCCTCAAGTTTAGTTTATACGGTAATTCCTGTTTTGAAAAGGATGGTCTGAAAAATGAGTGTTTCCCCGAAATTGGAGAGACAGCATGTCTGTAGCTATCCATTCCGATTCTCAACAACTCACACACACACACAACAGCAAAAACGAAAACAAAACGACCAGCAGCAGCACCTCAGTGGGACTTATTTTCAGTCCACATCCACACCAATTACCCTCAAGTTTTTTTGGGTATGATTTTTGTTTTGAACGCAGTTATGAAAGGGGAAATAGTTTTCTTATTATTATCATTTTTTCCTCCCCAGAGCTGATGCTAACCCACAATAACATGTCTGACGGGGCACGATAATCTAACGGATGGGATTATTTGACTGAATGACATTTACAGCTATTACCCTCAAGTTTTTTGGGGTATGATTTGTGTTTTGAAAGCAGCTATGAAGGGGGGAAAGTGTTTTTTTATTATTATTATTTTTTCCCCCCTGGAACTGGATTCGTCCTGCATGTCGTCCGCTTGGCTATTGGTGCTGAGCCTATCCCATAATAACACCGTCTGACGGGGTGGGATAATCTGACGGATGGGATTATCTGACGGAATGACATTTACAGCTACTGACACCCCCATTAATCCTGCTGACTTGTTCCTGACATCACCCCCTTTTTGTTTCTCCAGGCGGCACACACAGAAAGGTGAGAAGAGGATGCTAAGTGTGTGTGTGTGTGTGTGTGAGAGAGAGAGAGAGAGAGAGAGAGAGTTTATGTGTGTGTGTGTGTGTGTGTGAGTGAGAGAGAGAGAGAGAGAGAGAGAGAGAGAGAGAGTTTATGTGTATGTATGTGTGTGTATGAGAGATTGTGTGTGTGCCTCTGACCATTTGTTTTATGTTTGTGATGTGTGTGAAAGAGGTGTGTGTGTATCTTTTTGTGGTCTATGTTGATGTGTGTTTGTGTGTGTATGTGTGTGCACGTGTGTGTTTACAGTCCATCTCTCTCTCCCTCTCTCAGTGTGTGAGGCATGCGTCATCCTGAACAGCAGAGAGCAATTAGGTAAACGTCATTTACCCACTCAGGGACACTAAGGCCATTATTAAAAAGTCATCCCTCGCCACGGTTGGCATCGCATCGCATCACATCGCTCCTTTTCTTTTTATCGCATTGCGCATTTTTATCCCCTCCTCCTTTTCTTTCTTTTTTTATTTGTTTTGTTTTGTTTTGTTTGTGAATTTGAGTTTGACTTCCCTGCGCTACTCTTGAGTCCAGATAACCTTGGGCCTGTGATGCAGTCGTTTCCTCTGTGGATCTGCGTATGAATCAGGGGATATGGGAGTGTGTGTGTGTGTGTGTGTGTGTGTGTGTGTGTGTGTGTGTGTGTGTGTGTGTGTGTGTGTGTGTGTGATGCAGTCGTTTTCCTCTGTGCATCTGAGTTTGAATCAACAAACACCACAGACGATGATGGCTCACTTAAGGGTGCATGGGATATAGGAGTGTGTGTGTGTGTGTGTGTGTGTGTGTGTGTGTGTGTGTGTGTGTGTGTGTGTGTGTGTGTGTGTTGCAGTCGTTTCCTCTGTGGATCTGCGTTTGAATCAACAAACACCACAAACACCAGAGACGATGATGGCTCACTCACTTCATTTATTATTCTCACACCTTTACACTGGAATGTCCTCTTGAGGGTGCAGGGATAGAAGTGTGTGTGTGTGTGTGTGTGTGTGTGTGTGTGTGTGTGTGTTTTGTGGTGTGTTCATTGTCATACCTTTTCAGTGGAATGTCCTCATAAGTCTGCAGGGATATAGGTGAGTGAGTGTGTGTGTGTGTGTGTGTGTGTGTGTGTGTGTGTTTATTCTTACACCCTTACAGTCAATGTCCTCATAAGTCTGCAGGGATATAGGTGTGTGTGTGTGTATGTGTGTTTATTCTTAGACCTTTACAGTCAATGTCCTCATGTACTGTAGGTGGGTGTGTGTGCGTGCGAGCGAGAGAGTTTGTGTGTGTGTGTGTGTGTGTGTGTGTGTGTGTGTGTGTTTATGTGTATGATGCCCTTTCTCATCTTTTATTGAACAAGGTCAGATCAACCCAAAGCCATTCACAGCCTGCAACCACACAGGACTTCCCCTTCATTGCCCAGAGGAGCCGGTAAGTAAACACTCACCCTGCCAATGTTCCTGCCTGGGGTTTCATTTATATATAAGAGTTTACATTACCAGTGTCACGGTTTGGCTCACAACCATGACTAAACAGAGACAACACCAGGGGTAGCAATGATAAGGAATAATCTTTCATGTATATGCCCCCAAAGAGGTTCAACTGACTCCATGCCTCTTTATCGGTAGAAAAAGATTTTGTTTGTTTGTTTATTTATTTATTTTATTTATTTATTTATCTTGTGTATTTATATACAGCTGTCTATGTAATGTCAATTCTACATACATTACACCAGTAATGTCTTGTATTTACCCAACATAAAGGGTGTTAACTGTATATACTGAGCATTTTTTTGGTCTACAGTCTACACAGCATGTCTGGTCTATCATAAGACTGGCTTTCACAATGAACGAGTATGTTTGGTCTTTGGCCTCCATGCGTTTAATGCACAGTCCCCAACATCTAATAACACCTTTGAGCATCGATCATGAACTTCATCAATGTCAGACTGTGAACTCCAGAGGGGGTTAATTAACCATGGGGGGTCAGACTTTAGCTTTTGGTCAGCGTCTTAATAAGACATCACACACACACACACACACACAAACATACATGCACACACACACAATCTGTGCACGTGATGAATGGCACTCAGCAGACATAATAGAGAGGTCACTAGGAAGGCAATGTGTACCTTGTGAAGATGTGTGTGTGTGGGGGGGGGGGGGGGGAATGAATGGTAGTAAGGATGGATCAGTTATGTTTACTTAGATGACACTGTGTGTGTGTGTGTGTGTGTGTGTGTGTGTGTGTGTGTCTGTGTGTGTTTGTGTCTCTGTGCACGTGTGTACAAGGACTCAGTTATGAGTATTCCCACATGAGGTAAGGTCAGTAAGAAGGGAATGTGTTTTTTGAGTGTGTGTGTGTGTGTGTGTGTGTGTGTGTGAGCGTATGTGTGAGAAATAGTGACACTTTGCTACAGTATGTGAGCATGTGTGAAAGTAAGAGAGAGTTAGTATGCATGCAAGTGTTTTTAAGTGTGTGTGTGTGTGTGTGTGTGTGTGTGTGTGTGTGTGTGTGTGTGTGTGTGTGTGTGTGTGTGTGTGTGCCTGCCTAACAAGGACACATCTGTTGGGTTTTGAAGGTGAAGGCGTTGGAAAGGAAAGATGGATGGATGGAGGGTGAGGAAGTGAAGAAAGATGAGTGTGTGTTTTTTTGTGCAAGAAAAAGAGAGCTTGCATCTGTGTGTGTATGAGTGTTTGTGTGTGTGTGTGTGTGTGTGTGTGTGTGTGTTTTTGTGTGTGTGTGTGTGTGTGTGTGTGTGTGTGTGTGTGTGTGTGTGTGTGTGTGTGTGTAGTACCGAGCAAGGACACACTGATGGAAAGGAGAGATGGATGAAGGGTAAGGAAGAGTAAAGGATGTTTTTGTGCACTTGAAGTGAGTGAGTGTATGTGGGTGAGTGTCTTTCTGTGTGTGTGTGTGTGTGTGTGTGTGTGTGTGTGTGTGTGTGTGTGTGTGGGAGAGAGAGAGTGAGTGAAAGAGAGACAGAGAATGAGAGCATGCATCTGTGTGTATAAGCCTGTAAGCGTGTCTTGTGTCTGTGTGTGTTTTGGGCTAGAGTAACTAAGAGACATAATATGTATTATACTGTCATATAAGAAAATGTTCTTTGGTGTTCTTTTGTTACAAAAACGTCATACATGGCCATTAATGGCTAATTTTGAAGCATGAACGGGAAAGTGATCATACAATTATTGAATTGAATCAAGTGTGAGAGATTTAAAATGTGTATGTGTGTGTGTGTGTGTG
The DNA here is from genome assembly GCA_027497455.2 of Sardinella longiceps. Lineage (NCBI taxonomy): Eukaryota > Metazoa > Chordata > Actinopteri > Clupeiformes > Clupeidae > Sardinella > Sardinella longiceps. Next base: position 126,053 of record JAODXP020009800.1, on the reverse strand, counting down.
TGTGTGTGTGTGAGTGTATATGTGTTTTTTTTACGGCATATGAAGGGAAATCACTGTGAGTGTATTTGTGGTGTTTTCCTCATAGGGGATTGACTAAATGAGTCTAGCAGCCCATGGGGAACTCATGCAGAGACTTGTGTGTGTGTGTGTGTGTGTGTGTGTGTGTGTGTGTGTGTGTGTGTGTGTGTGTGTGTGTGTGTGTGTGTGTGTGTGCAGAGACTCGTCTCGTCTCACTGGTGGATTATATTTGCAACCCTTCAATTAAAGATTTTCCACCCCGGAGAGAAGGAGGTTCTTGTCATTTTTATGAGGAAATAAAATCACCTTTATTGAGGAATTAAAGAGGGATGAAGGAGTGAGACTTCCCTTTCAGAAGGAAAGGCTCTGTAGGCTACTGTATCTTGTTTGTATGTATTTTCTTTCTTAAATGTCATAGAAACGCTTTTAAGGGGTTCCACACGCCAGCTTTGCACTCCGCTTCCAACATTCTATTCCATTGTTTTCAGCGCACACCAGCACCGAACTCTGCTGCCATCGATTGTTGATTACGATCAATGATCTTTTCTTTCTTTTTTCTTTTTTTTTTTTTTTTTGAGCTGTTCTGTGCGGAGGCAATCGAAATTGTCTAATTCAAAAGTTCCGCAATGCTGTCAGAACCAGTGGGGGTGGGGGGTTGCCGTGGCGATAGGGCACAGAGACGGCTGAATAGGCCAGATCCAGTCTGTCTGGGCACTGGGGCGCTCTGATAGGGTACTGTTGACAGGCTTATAATGGCAGCGCCACCGCTCCCATTTTCTATCCCATAATATTAAATCAAATTAATTAAATTAAATGAGGGCGATATGAGAAATAAATACATGAAGCCTTACACCAATTACACACCATAAATCTAGTATTTATTTTTTATACAGTATGTATTTGCTCAGTGATGTCTCAATTCCACATGTGGCCCTTCTGCATGCCGTATGGCCAGTATGTGGTAAAGTAATACAGCTGTCAGATTTTGATATCCTAATTAAAAACCGGAATTATGATATGTTAATTGAAAGTCCAACTTGTAATTTAAAGCCTGCTACACCCCCCCCCCCCTTACTCACTCACACACACACACTCTCTCTCTCTCTCTCTCTCTCTCTCTCTCTCTCTCTCTCTCTCTCTCTCTCTCTCTCACACACACACACACACACACACACACACACACACACACACACACACACACACACACACACATACACACACTCACACACCTCTTCTTTCACAGCCTGACTGCCACCTCAGGGCCTGAGCATTTTGAATTCTACCTTCCTGTAAACCAGTGGTTCTCAAACTTTTCTGTCATTCCCCGTTGGAAGCAGAGAATCAGTCACGCCCACCTGAATGGGAGACCTAAGATGGACACATAGCCACGTAAACTAACAGAATTTCTATGTAAAGTCAAAGCTAATTTCTCCCGAACCGTTCATCACAACTAGCAAATAACACAATTGAGAGCTCAATTACTGTCCTATGCTCATATCTGACAAATGCTCCTCGATAATCTGACAGAAAATAGGCTGGTGAATTTGGGGCATGGTACGGCCATCGGTCTATCACAAAGAGATGTCTCGCGCCCACCTGCCATGTGTCTGCGCCCTACTAGTGGGGCCCGCCTACAGTTTGAGAAACACTGCTGTAAACCCTAATGATGATGTAAATGGTTTCTTGACAACAGTTTAATCATTGAGAACTGATCAAGATAATATAGTATCATAATATCATCATAATAATATAATATGATTTGGAAAATAAACACATTAAGCCTTATCAATTACACACCATAAATCTAATATGAGTTAATTACAGTGTGTATTCTATTCCGCTCAGACAAACCACTACAGGTGTCGCTTGGTGAGGTCTCACTTCTGCATAAAGCCATGTAATGAGGTTGAGTAATGGATGCTGGAGCTGTCAGATTTTGATATCCTAATTAAAAACCGGAGATATGATATGCTAATTGAAAGTCCAACTTGTGATATGGGTCATAATTTACACCCCCAACCCCACCCCACTCCACACACACACATACACACACACACTCTCACTTACACACTCTCTCTCTCTCTCTCTCTCTCTCTCTCTCTCTCTCTCTCTCTCTCTCTCTCTCTCTCTCTCTCTCTCTCTCTCTCTCACACACACACACACACACACACACACACACACACACACACACCCATCTCTTCCTTGAATGCTCAATTGCCACCTCAGGCCATAACCATTTTGAGTTCAGTCTCCCTGTAAACCCTGCTGTAAATGGCTCCTTAACAGTTTCAGTTAAACCAAAGATCATAGAATACTGAGCAAAATAGAGCAACTTAATTCCTCACAATGGGAGCAAAAGTGAATAATCTTGGTCTGTGTAAGTACATTCTGGTACATTCTGCATAAATTCTGGTCCCCCCTCTTGACAGATTTCAGAATAGGTTTCATTTTCATGTACTCACATTAGCTACTGTTAATTTTTAGCACTTTGTTAGACTGATGTTAAATACAAAGTGCTTTATAAATGAACTTGACTGTTAGCTGCCATCTCGCTATTTCGGTCTACGTTGCACGTAATTCCGTAATTCTTCTCACAGCTATCGACAGCACTTAGCAACATGAAACAACATGGCTACAAGTTGATTCACTCTGGATAAGTTCTTTAAGTCCGGCTGACATCTAAACAGCTATTCGCCTTATTCACCCGGAACGTTCTGAAGACGTTGAGGGGTACACTTCAGGGGTACACTCGGCTACACCGTTGCTACACAGCCAGCTGTCATGGCGCCTCACTGTTGTGTGCCGAAATGCACATCCTCAAAGAGGAAAAAATCATACCGTGGGCAAACTTTCCACCGATTCCCAAAAGAGCAGGCACTTCGTTTAACTTCCGTACACCTCAAGCATCAAAATTACGGCAAATTACGTAAAAATGGCCGCCAGGTGAATAACGCGAATTGTGCCAGATGTACCTTGGCCAGGGCTTTAGGATCATTCAGCACGGCTCCATTCACTCCTCCTTTCCCATCATCCATCTGTAAACACCACAAGTTTGAGAAAAAGGCCTACATACTGTAAAGACAAAACACTCTGGTTTGTCCTGCCAGCTGGATACAGCCCTGTGTGTGTGTGTGTGTGTGTGTGTGTGTGTGTGTGTGTGTGTGTGTGTGTGTGTGTGTGTGTGTGTGTGTGTGTGTGTGTGTGTGTGTGTGTGTATTGCTTTTCCAAGGACTCTAGTTTAGCTTCCTCAGCAGTCCTTGGCCAAATGAATGCCTTGCCTAAAGAGTTTAGCAAACGATACATTTACAGTACGTCGGGTGCAAGCACGGACAGAGAGGAGCACTTAGCTGTGATGATGATCTATGTTGTAGAGAGAAGCTGTTAAACAGTGGCTATGATTGCAAACAGGGCATCTGTCTCATAGCACTCATAAATCACAAGCCTTCTACTGTAGCAGAATAAAATACAAAACAACAAGGCAATGCGGATACATTGGACAGCTCTCAGCTTTCTCTCACTCATTCTATCTATCTAT
>JAODXP020009800.1:110000-117500 GCA_027497455.2 Sardinella longiceps | reverse complement strand
CAATGACCACAACAACAAAACTCTACGAACTCACCAAGTTCACGCCAAGTTCAGCGGCAAACAAGTTCACTCGCAGCCACGGTAACAAAGTAAACAGCAAGTAGGGTGAAGACTAGAAGGTAAACACTGATGTCCGGAAATGACGTTGAAATCTCCCCGTTATGTTGGTTGGCTAGTAACAATGCCAAACGACCTACTAATTATACAAACCCCAACTCTACTATTGTTTTCATTCGGTTTTGTAACTAACAGTACCCGCGAGATTCTGTAAGAATGTACGGTAAAGGTTAACCGTCTAGTTTTTACCGGAGTATGGGGGTATCCCCTCATCTTACCACAACCCCTTAAAAAAAATTCTTCTGATTATTTCCTGTTTTTGAAATAATCATGTAATTTAGTCACGGTAAATGTATTCCCCCACCCAGAGCGGAGGCAAGAGTCATCTGGTGTTGTTTCTCTCTCTCCTCCTCTGACTAACACGTCAAATTGAACACGGGTGTTCTCATCAGGTCAACACACAGAAAGGCACTTAATATAATTGTGGAATAATAAATAGTATAAATGGCTTGTGTTGTGTGTGGTCGGATGCACTATCAACAGAGAGAGAGAGAGAGAGAGAAAGAGAGAGAGAGAGAAAGAGAGAGAGAGAGGCTCCAGCTGCTGGAACCAGGCGGAGGGTGGAGTAGATAGAAAAGAAAAACAAAGGGGAAAAAAGAGAAAAAGAATAAAAAATTATTTGCATACACCCTTAGATATCAAATAAAGAGAGAAAGCAAAATAAATGGAAAGATAAAGAGAAGGTTAAAAGGAAAGAGGAGAGGAAGAGGGAAGAGAGAGTGAAAATCAGTGGAGGGTTTGTGGTCAATCAACACCTTTGTCAGTAAGTAGTTGGACACTACAGGCAGGGGTGGAACAATCACAGATGCTAGAACTCGAGAGCACCATCCACGCCAAAATTCTGGAATCCTTGAGCTGTTATTCCGAGTTTGTTTGAGCGATTCACATGAATTGAAAACCGCTCCTCACAGCCTGTGTGTCTTCTGCTGCGTCTGACTGATGAGTATCTCTATTGGGAAACACACATATTAAAAGCCCTGAGACAAACAGGCCATTTGTTTGTGTTTACTCTGCTTTGTTTTTGCCCGGTGGTACCCTGGCGAGGCGGAGAGAGAAGGTAAATGTATTCCAGGGTCCCAAAGGTCAGCCCACACACACACACACACTCACTCACTCTCTCTCACACACACATACACACACACACTGAGTACATTAACTCCAGAGGAGAGGAGTGTGACTCAGTGTTTGGCATGTCGTTCAGTAAGGGTACCGCATCGCACGGTGCTGGAACACGTAGATCAGACGCGGGATTAGACTCAAGGCTGTACCGATGCCTCCGCCATCATCGCTGCGTTACGTAATGAAATGATCAAACACAGCGTGTTTCCAACACCGGGGCTCCACCTAGAAGCTCATTAGCAAACACACACACACACACACACACACACACACACACACACACGGCCCACGCAAGAACACATCCACAGACAGGCAAAACTGACTTTGAGAGGGAACTCATGGGATGATGCAAAGGAATTCTTTGTGAAGTTATCAGGAACATGGCTTCCCTGTTTGTCTGCTTGAGGATAGAGAGGAAGATCTATCATAACATTTCTGAAACGCTAACTGTGGCCGACAAACAAACACATTATACAGTACAGAATGGCGGCGGGTCCAAAGAATTAGCAAGGACAATTAGCATACGTTTCTTCCTGGAACAACAAAACAGATCTAGCAGTGGTCCATCTATCCCTGCTCATACAGCACTTTGGAACCAAGCTGTATATCAGTGTTTTTGTCCCCAGCACTTCAGAAACCAAACTGACGCCCTTGCCTGTACCAAAAGTTAACGCACTCAAAATATGGTTGTTTTCTTGAATGTTTGTACTTCATATAGCGCTGGGTCGGGTTTTTTTTTGGTAATGCAATCTTATGGCATTTATAAAAGGGATGTTGTCTGAAATTGAGCCTTTTATGTGCCACAGCTGTAGAAGTGGCAATTCACTTGATGTTTTTTTTGTGCGTTCCGGGACCTGAGTCATGTCGTCATCGACTTGTCGTTATAATGTACTTTGCGTTCCGTTACCTACTGATTTTCAAATTAAGCACTGCTCATACTAGTATGCAGTGTGCCATTTTGGAAATAGAAATTCAGGATTTTGTGACAATCAAAAGCCAAAGTCAAAGAGAACTTTATTGTCAATCAAACTATGCAATACATTGCAAGAAGACTGAAATTGCGTTCCCCCAAACTCCAAATGTGCAATATAACAGGAGCTTTGGATCAAGAGAATGTATGCAGAACAGGCCCTGCTTTTTTTTTTTTTTTTTTTTTTTTTGCTTTCTGTTGTTTGTGTTGTTCTGCCATATAAGCATGACACAATAAATTTAACAGAGTCAATATTGGCCTGTATTCTCCCAGGCACTGAACTCCAAAAAAGTGCTAAGCCTTCACTAAGCACTTTTTTGGACTTAAAGCAATATACCGGAGTAAGTTTAAGCAAAGCCCTGCTGCACGAGCCTTCTAACAGCAATATATTTCACATGAAATGAAAGATTTTCGAACAGCACAGACCTAACGCGACCGCGAAACACTTTACCTTGAGTCAATGTAACCTCAGATATTACTTTCGGTTTCCAAGAGTCAAGTCCCATTGATTCAGTGTAAAGAGCCTGTTCGCTTCTGCGTTCACGTTCGGTCTGTGCTGTACCAAATTATTTTGTTCCACTCGCTAACTAGCACCTTCAGCAAGCTCTTTCAACAGGGCTATGTTTGAATTCACTCCGGTACTCTCCTTTAAGCACCCAGGAGAATACCGCCCAATGTAGACAGAGGCAATTCTGTACCAAACAATGGCTGCTTGCGGAAATGGAACTGCATGGAGCCATGGGTGTGATTTCGTCTTTATAAATGGATAGTTCCTAGCCAAACAATCCCATTCCAAAATATCTGCAGATAATACTACAACATAATGATTATTAAATTCATAAATTATCTTTCTTGTAAAGCAGAAATAATTGTGTGTGCTCATTTGCGTGTTTTCTTTCCTAGTTTTAGATCCTCATAAAAATGCACTTGATCTGTTTGAGGCCAATTGCAGAGCTGAAGCAGATATTGTTGCTCCCTGGGGTTTGTGTGTGTGTGTGTGTGTGTGTGTGTGTGAGAGAGAGAGAGAGAGAGAGAGAGAGAGAGTGTGTGTGTGTGTGTGTGTGTGTGTGTGTGTGAGAGAGAGAGAGAGAGAGTGTGAGTGTGTGTGCATAAGTATATGTGTGTGACTGAGTGTGCATATAGAGAGTGTGTGTGTGTGTGTGTGTGTGTGTGTGTGTGTGTGTGTGTGTGTGTGTGCATAAGTATATGTGTGTGTGCATATAGAAGTGTGTGTGTGTGTGTGTGTGTGTGTGTGTGTGTGTGTGTGTGTGTGTGTGTGTGTGTGTGTGTGTGTTCTTCCCTGGTGTAAAAAGCCTCCTTGAAGCTCTGTGAATGGTTATTGATTTCCCTCTCTCTAGCCAGCCAGTCGCACATGCAAAGCCACAGATAGTTTATCAATTCCCACTCTGGCTGCTTCACTTTGCCCTTAAGAGCCAAAGACAAACACGTCCCACTGGGCGAACACACACAGAGGGGAGTCTGGGTGATAACAACCCAGCCGTGGGGACTGACTGGAGAAGTGCTTGGAACAGCGGGGAAGGGGCTGCCTCAAAAATACAAGCAATTATACACAATGTTATAGTGGTAAAACTAGCAAAGCGCTCAGAGAGCGCAGACCTCCGCCAACTATGTGGTAACAGATGATGATCTGGATCACAGATCGCCGCCAAAATCGAATCAGTTCTTAATTGTCCCAATACACACGTTGTCCGAAAATTTCATCCAAATCCTCCTATCCATCCTATCTTGTGCACGGACAGATGGAAAGACACACACACACACACACACACACACACACACACACACACACACACACACACACACACACACACACGCGCAAAAACATAACCTCCTTGGCGGAGGTAATAAGACGTGGGTAAACTATGATTTTTGAGATCATTCTAAAGGGGGCCACAATATGAAGAAAAATACATGTGGAACATGTTACATGATGGAAGATTATTGCTGTGGTATTCCATTTTAGATTACGATAATATAATGGAATTTGGCGATGTTAAATGTTGTATTAGATGCATCCATTCTATTGAGAGGTGGATAAACTCTATCTCCATAATTTTAGAGGTGGGTAAACTTTGTTTACTTGAACTTTGCGTCGGTGTATAGTTTAATTTTCCCATCCTCAGAATACCAAATCGTTCAGGGATCACCCACAAATCAAAATGCCCTGTAGACTTCAGACGTTGAGTTCTAGATCACAGGGCTCTAAGTGCTAGGCCTAAGTGTCAGTCCATAGTGCATTTCCACTGACAAACCCTGTTTACATGGACACTTCTAATCTGATTATGTTCCATAATGTTCCATTTCAGTTGCCATTTATGAATGCATCTCCTTGGATACTGTTCTATAGAATGCACATGGAATCTTTCTAATCAGATTAGAAGTGTCCATGTAAACCCGCCTAATAACACCAAAACTCCAGTCATCAATCTGAACAGTCATTTGGTATTTAAACAGCAGATATGTTTATAACCTCCGCCCACTGACATAAAACAGATATCCATTTGGGACAACACTAAATGTCAAAAATGCATCTCTATGACAGTAAATTGCTCAGTGCACACCGTACTGTACGCCATTACTGATGAACCCATTAGCTCTAACCGCTATGGTGTTTTAGGAAAGGTAAAAGTGATGAGGGGATGAAAAACAGAAGAGGAAAAGACTACACAGAAAACAGCAGCGTAAACAACAGATAAAAATGTAAACAGTGCCGGTAAAAGTGCTTTGTAACAAAATGATTTGATCAAACTTATAAGAATATTTATAAACATGCTAGCAGCCACTAGTGCAGTGACACAAAGTCCGAGTAGCCTGGAGCTGAATTCAGTTGATAGGTTACTGTATAAGCTGAATCAAACTGGAACTAATTATAGTTCTTTCAGGAATGGTGTTAAAAAGAGAAAAAAAGAGTAAAAAAAAAAACGGCTTGAATCAGTAAACAAAGGTAAACAAGGTCAAATAAAGGGTCAAAAAAAGTATGCTATGTGGCTAGGCTAGTCCTAGCAGGCCACAGGAAGGCCAAATGCCAGAAGTGATGACAAAAGTGACTGAGCCTCTAGTTGTGTCTTATGACAAGGAGTTCAAAGGGACACGGATGATGGAATCATTCAGGGGGAATACTGTGAAATTGGACATTTTTGTCACAGCCATAATACTGCCAATAAAATGCCACATATTGGTGTGATGTAGTTATTTTGGCAGACAGAGATACAGAGAGGCTCTGGGTGCCAAACAGAAATAAATGAACGAGAGAGAGAGAGGGGGGAGAGAGGGAGAGAGAGAGAGGGGGGGAGAGAGAGAGAGAGAGAGAGAGAGAGAGAGAGAGAGAGAGAGAGAGAGAGAGAGAGAGAGAGAGAGAGAGAGAGAGAGACAGAAATAAAAGGGAGAGTGGGAATGAGGGATGAAGACTAAACCTACACCAAGCTGGCTGGCACCTTCATTCAGTGCCACTCAGAAACTGCATGTGTGAGGGATGACTGTGGGGGAAGTGTGAGGGATGTTTGTGTGTGTGTGTGTGTGTGTGTGTGTGTGTGTGTGTGTGTGTGTGTGTATGTGTGTGTGTGTGTGTGTGTGTGTGTGTTTGCATGTGGGATGTCTGTGAATATGAGGGATGCCTGTGTGTGAGAGAGATGTCTGTGTGTGTATAAGGGATGTCTGTGTGTGTGTGAAATGTCTGTATGTGTGAGGGATGCTTGTGTGTGTGAGGCATGTCTCTCTGTGTGTGTGAGTGTGTTTGTGTGTGTGTGTGTGTGTGTGTGTGTGTGTGTGTGTGTGTGTGTGTGTGTGTGTGTGTGTGTGTGTGTGTGTGTGTGTGTGTGTGTGTGTGTGTGTGTGTGAGGGATGCCTGTGTTGCAAGTGTGAGGGATGGCATTGAGGAGAGACGTTTCCGTTACTCGTGACACATGGTGTGTGATGTCATGCCTGGATGTGTCCCAGCATTCCCTGTGGGCGTCGCTCAACTCCTCTCCTTCTTTTCTTCCTCCTTCTTTCCTTTCCCCTTCTCCCCCTCTCTCCATCACTTCTATCCTCTTATCCTCCTCTCCTCCTCCAGACAAGCACAGTGATCCCCCTCTCCTTTTTCTCTTCCTCCTCTTTGTTTAGTCCTCCTCTTTTCTCTCCGTTAATCTCATGTCTCCTCCACTCTGGTTCTATATCACCAAAGGACATGGGCCTCATTTATTCACTAATATCTTCTTAAGGATTTTCTTAAGAATTTCCTTAAATTTGTTCTTAAGGTCCCATTGAAAAACATATATTGGTGAGTACAAATGTTCTTAAAAACTGTGTAAGTGTGATTTAAGATGAGGCCCATTGAATACAGGCCAAGATAAGTAAAGTTAATAAGTAAATAAATACATTAAAATATAAATTACATTACAATTACAATATAACCAGTGTCTGAGAGCGCGACTCTGGTCTGCATGAAAGGGGATTTTCTCCCCTCCCCATGTGAAACTAGAAAGATGCTTTTACCCTTTCTAGGATCATCATCTCCCTCAACCTTTCTACTTTAAATTGGCACAGTGACCCATAGTTACCCCATCGCTCTCTCTCTCTCTCTCTCTCTCTCTCTCTCTCCCTCTCTCTCTCCCCTCTCCATCTCTGTCTCTCTCCCTCTCTCCTCATGTTTCTCTCTCCCTCTCTGTCTCATTCCTTTTCATCTCTCTCTCTGTCTCTCCCCCCTCTCTCTCTCTCCTCTCAATATCTCCCTCTCTCTCTGTCTCTGTCCTCTCCCCATCTCTCTCTCTCCTCCCCATCTCTCTCTCTCTCTCCTCTTGACCTCTCTCTCCTTCTCTGTCTGCCATCTCTCTCTCTCCTCCTCCTCCTCCTCCTGTCTGCCCTCCTTCTCCAATTTTTTTCTGGTGATCCAAGGTGATTCCATCTTCCTCTTCCAAATCCACACCAGCACAGTGACCCATAGTAACCTCCTCCTCCTCTTCCTCTTCCAAATCCACACCAGCACAGTGACCCACAGTACCCTCCTCCTCCCCATCTTCTATGCCCCTAGCCCAGTGACAGAGGCTAATATCTGCCCTCCACCTCCTCCAAATCCACACCAGCACAGTGACCTATAGTAACCCCTACTCCTCCTCCAAATCTACACCAGCACAGTGACCTATAGTAACCTCATCCTCCTGATCTTCCTCCTCCTCCATGCTAGCCCAGCGACAGAGCCTCATTTCTGTCCTCCACCTCCTCCAAATCCACACCAGCACAGTGACTTATAGTGACCCTTCCTCCTCCTCCTCATCTTTCTCTTCCAAATCCACACC
>JAODXP020009800.1:82500-97500 GCA_027497455.2 Sardinella longiceps | reverse complement strand
TTGTCTACCCGACAGTAGCTATCACTCATTTGTAGGAGTGTGTGTGTGTGTGTGTGTGTGTGTGTGATTCTAGGCATGTGTGTGTGTATAGATGTATGTGTGACTAGGCATGTGTGTGTGTGTGTGTGTGTGTGAGTGACTTCTCTGTGTAGACAGATGTTCAGCGTGTGACTGTGTGTGTGTGTGTGTGTGTGTGTGTGTGTGTGTGTGTGTGTGTGTGTGTGTGTCTGTGTGTGTTTCTATAGCCAGCTAACAAAGACAGTCTCCAGTACAGCAGGGACCCTCACTTGGCCCTCAGCATAGAATAGAGTTGCTGCATACATATACAGTATGGCTAAAAGCCTGCTCAAGCTGTCCGCACACCGGCTCCCACAGCATTGCATTGCAGAGCAATTATGAATTCAACTATTTCACAAGAAACCTTGTACAGTAGCCTTCCTAGATTGTTCGAGAGTAGAAGAGCAAGTGGGCTAAAGTGTAAGGGTGCATTACACTGCGGACATGCAGCTAAAAGCCTGTCTAGACTGTTCAGCGTCACACAAGCATAGCATAGCCCTGTTGCACAAGACTGGCCTCCTGAGTCTACAAAGTGGAACGAAAGAATTTAGAACAACATAGACCGAACGTGAATGCTATTGCGGCCAAACAAGCAGTTTATATTGCTTAAGGAAAAATCCGACGTGAATCAACGCATAGTCCTACTGTTTAATAGTGCCAAGCGCTATTGATAGCCACCTCAATCACTGGATTTCATGCAAGGCAGACTGAGATAGCGAAACGGCAGCTAACGGTAACAGAATGGGGCATTTCAAAACGAAAGCAAATCGATTAGGTTTCGTTTTTGACATGCCTCATTCAGTTAGTGTTAGCTGCCGTTTCACAAACTCGGTCTCCAATGCACAAAATTCGATCATTGAGGTGGCTTTCAATAGCGCTTAGCAGTAGAAAACAGCAGGGCTACGTGTTGATTCACTCCGGATTTTTCCTTTAGCAAAGCTTTTTTCGGGTCTTTGATCCTAATCCTATAGGAAGGTACTGTATGTTGTTCCTTCCTGGTCAATATTCAAAGGATGTGTCTCTGATACACATATTACGCTGTTTTGTCTTGTTCAGTATTTTCAGTGATCTTTATTGTTTGGGATATGGATCATCCATAAAGGGTTGCGGTAGGACAGTGTATAGGAATGTAAATGAGCACATATGTAAATCGACGAATGTACGCTTTTGCATTGTTAAATAATGTATTGCTTCATTAAAAATAAAGTTCTCCTCCGAAGAGGGGGGTGGGGTTGATCTTTATTGTTGCTTTTCTGTGGCTGACAATATGAAAGCACAACTGCCATACTTGAATAGTGCTTGTATAGTGTACAGGGTGTATAGTGTGTGTTGGGGGGGGGTGATCTTTATTGTTGCTTTTCTGTGGATGACAATATGAAAGCAGTTCAAAACCACAGCTGCCATACTTGCACAGTGCTTGTATAGTGTACAGTGGGTATAGTGTGTATAGTACAGTGTATTTCGTAAAAGTGTGCTTCTGTGAATAGTGAGAACCAACCGGACAGAGCTGGAGGTCCAGTGTGCAAATGTACGAAAAAGGGATTGTGTTGCATTAAGGTCGCCTGGTTCCACCTGGCTGAACACGTCTATTCTGACTTGTCAAACAGCTACACACACACACACACACACACACACACACACACACACACACACACATGCACACACACACACACACACACACACACACACACACACCCACAAACTGAACGGACATGAGTCATCATTACACAAGTGACTGAACATTTGACCACATCACTCTTTCTCCCCACAGGACCCCTGAATATGACAAAGTTTGAAGAACACACGCACGCACGCACACACACACACACACACACACACACACACACACACACAGTTTGAAGAACAAAGTTGGGCACAGTTGTACAAGTTTATGTACAACACAAAGTACACATACACACACACACAGTTTGAAGAACAAAGTTGGGCACAGTTGTACAAGTTTATGTACAACACAAAGTACACACACACACACACACACACACACACACACACACGTAGAGAGACTGTCCATCTTTCTCTGGCATAAGGTGGGAAATAACAGTGAGAAATAACAGATGAACTCTGATCCCGGTTGAGAATATTAAGTGCAAGATATTTGAGAAATGGCATGAAAGTCTGAACGTGTGTATCATCAACGCTAATAGTTTCATTGCTACTAAATGCCATAAGGTACAAAACAGCTAAGTGGTTATTATGGAGGCTTTCAGCATAATTGCCATAGTTAGAAGTTACAAACATACTCTTACCCTGACAACATCTAGTACTGTCATTAACCAATTAGAACAAAAGCGTTTTGCTAACGAGTCAATTAGCCTAAGTATGAAGGCTATGGAGCCTAAGGACAGAATGTAAAGTCAGGCCAAAAGACTTCTGTTGAAGTTTACCTGAGTCCTCTGTTGTTTGTTTTCTAAGTCCTTTTGATTTAAAGGTGCTCTTAACCGTTCCTCTGTGCTTCTATGAAAGATTGCTGTGTGAGACAATGCAATTCGCTTGATTAAAACTCAACAGAATTGAGTGGTGTTCTGTTTTCTCTCTCTAACTCTCGCTTGTCAAGCTTGCCATCTTATGATCTCAAGATTCATGGCTTTTTTATGGGCCTTTGCCCTGCCAGTTTAAATGGTGAATTTATACAAAACACAAATTAAAAACAGCACAGAGACTAAGCACTCATCTTTTCCATTCCACGTCATTCTCACACGTCCCTATACAACAACATGTTGGCCTATGCCCTCTCTCCGAGGCCTGGGATTAACATATTGCAGACAACGCATATGCACGCATCATGGCTTGTGTTCGTTTCGTGTGTCGGTAATACACATTGTCGCAAGGTAACACACACATACAACGTGTCCGCAAGATATAATACTCACAAAAAGTTGGGGGATCTTGTGTTAAAATAACAGTGACCCTAATGCGCAATATTGACAACAATGCTGGGGATTATTGGATATGGTATTGACAAATCCGAGGAGCGTTTTGTGTAGGCTGCCATCTTGTGGCGGCGCCATTGTTGGACTGTCAACAAACCTTTTTGGCAATGCGCAGTAAATGACAGCTAACAGCAAAGACCATGGAACACGCTGACATTATCAAGTAGTAGTGAATCTCGTAAATCACGGTATTTTATGGTTTACTATCACGTTATCCCTATGGACAGATTGGTGATCTGGGTAGCTCAATAATGGCGCCTGCTTACTTCCGGTAGTTTCGTCGGATTCGTCTATTACCTCCATGATCGTGTGTTTTGACTGATAATGCAGCAACAAATCTATAAACACAGAATGCTGCAGCTCACACAAAGGTGCTTATGGTTGGTCTAACTGCAAATAAATCTACAGAGGATGAGGAAGATGTTGTTGACAATGATGAAGACATTGAAAAGTATGGATAAAATTTCAGAGATGGTAAAAAAGAATAAATACCTAGAGAAGATGAAGAAAAAAGTCTGTCCTCTTAACAGAAGAAAAATTTATAAGATGATGATGATGATGATGACGACAACAAGGCATAAGTATAAAGGGAGGAAGAACAACAATGCTTCATATTGGACTTAATATATTAAGATCATCATGATCTAAACAGCTCTGCTGTGTGTCACAACTTAAGCAAAATGGCAAAATAATTTAAGAACCAAGATCATGACTTGCCTCTTAAATGATCAAAATTGTCTTTTTGCATAAGTTCTAATACAGAGCAGAACGGTTTAGAATCAAAACCCAGTCAACACCCTCCAAAATCAGAATGAATTAAACTTATGACCCATGAGGAAGGTACTTCTGAAGCAAGAGGATGGTGAGGAAAAAGGACAGGAAAGAGAGGAAGAAGAAAAAGAAAGAAGACGAAAAAGGGAAAAAAAAAGAAGTCAACAATTACGGTTTGCGGTCGCTCAATAAACTCTTTCCCCACTGAGCTGGGTAATCACCCAGGTGAGCTAGCGACCAGGGAGTCGACTTCTGCTCTGTGATCGAGAGAACTGATAGCTGGAGAGATGAGAGGAGAGAGAGAGAGAGAGAGAGAGAGAGAGAGAAGGGGGAGTAGGAGAGGGTAAGGAAAGAGTGATTTCAATCTCCGAGACTCAAAGCGCGAGCAGCCGTTAGCCAAGAACACTCTAATCATCGGGCCCTGGGAGGGTGGAGGCAGGCGGCAGAGGTGGTGTCGTTCTCGTTCTCGTCCTCTTTCATGTGCGGCGAAAGAGCCTTCTTATCGGATGGCAGACGTGAGAGCGACAGCTCCGGTGATGACAAGCACGACGCCAAAGCTGTCGTCTGAATTAGCATATCTTAGCCTGCATGGTAGAAATAACTGCATCTGATTCACAGTTTGGGATCTCAGCATTACCTATTAATGTGTCAATGCAGGTTTGGTTCACTAGATGCTTTGGACAGACAGGCAGACAGAAAGAAAGAAAGACAGATAGAAAGAAAGAAAAAAAATGACTGAAAAAGTGGGCACTAGATTTTGGCAGTTGAAGGAGTGAGACTGTTGTCAAGGTTACCCCTACTGGGATTTCCTTTCCTTCCTCCCCGACCCCCTCCTCTCCTCTCCTACCTTCTCTCAATCTCTCTCTCTCTCTCTCTACTTCCTCCTCCTCCCCTACCTTCTCTTGCCTTCTTTCTTTCTCCCTCTCCTACCTACTCCCTTCTCGCACACCCTCTCTCTTCTCCCTTCTCTCCCCCTCTCCTCTCTCTCCATACCTCCTCCCTTCACTCACATCATCTCTCTCTCTCTCTCTCTCTCTCTCTCTCCCCCACCAAACAACTTTGAGATCAAACCTGACTCCCTTGCTGACCTTGTGGGCTGGGCAGGAGTGTTGGGCAGTAGTGTTGTGTAGTAGTGCTGTGCTGTGCTCGGCTGTTTCAAAAGAGTCTCATTCTCACAGAGGACTGACCAAGGACAGACAGACTGGTGCCTAAGCCAGGGCACTGCCATTGGCAGAGTGTAGGGTCACAGGGTACTGAGAGAGAGAGAAAGAGAGAGAGAGAGACTATTTTGGTACTTTTGAGAGAGAGAGAGGGGGGGGGGTGCTATTTCTTTGACCTTGCTGCTAAGTCAAAATGTAACTATAGCAAGGCAAAGCAATATGGCACTAACACAAAAACATAAAGTAATGTTGTAATGTAGCAAGGCAAAGCAATATGCCACCAACACAAAAACATAAAGTAATGTGAGTACGAAAAAAGTGTGGTGGAGCTCTGCTGGTTTCCCTTAACAAACTGCATGCTGCTCTTGGAAGGGAATTTCAAATGAACCTCAGGAAGGAAAAATATTCCAGGTCCAGGCACTCGGTTATATAGTATTGTAGGATTGATAGCCTACCCAAAGTCTACTTTCTATACATGCTGACGGTAAAGACGGTAAACTGTCCGGTTACTTCAGGCAAATAGAAAAACGGTTCCGCTTGTGCTCAAGCCTGTTGCTTCATGGAACACAGAACATGAAAACAGAATCAGTTACAGGTTCTGGGTCACTTCTTCAACAGACTGTACCCAGGTAGAACCGGAACACACTGAATCCTATGAGAGCTTTATTGAAGGAACAAACAGAATAAGGTACAGGTGCAGAAGGTTTGATTAGCCTACGCAATGTTTATGTTCCATATATGCTGATGGTAATAATGTGAGTTGGTACTATGCCCCAAGGTACTTTGGAAAACCACAAAAATAACTAACAACTAAATTCATAAATGTAAATGGATAAAAAGTAAACTAAATCCTATTCAGTTCATGAAAGGGTCACACTTTTAAAAACAGAAAAACTGCTGGAGGCCTGATTTTTATAGGTTTCAGAGCTGTGTTATTGGGTATGAAATAAATCCAGCAACATCTGCTGTGTTCAGCGTTTTACAGATGGCCTAAAACAAGATGCAGATTACAGAGGCACAGAAACACAACTTACAAAAACAATAGCCGATTACCAAAGAATGAGGAACAGCATAAATCACTGCACTTCTCATCTGACAGGGAACATAGGATGGTAGCCTATAGAGTGTTTCTCAAATTCGAGAATACTTCCTTAGGAGAAGGCTCGCCTTGGAAGTCGTAGGCTTTGAAGATGAGGTTCCGTCAGTGCAGTTATTCTTGAAAAATCTATGAATGAAGGACTCCTTGATAGAATCTAGAAGTTTCCTTGACATCGGAACAGTACTTGAAAAAGCAGCCTTCCAAGCATGCTTTCTTGACTTTGAATAAAAGACTTTGCCCATCTCCCCTTGACATTATAAAACCATTTGAGATATCTGAACAGCTTTTCTCACCCAAACCCATAATTAAAGAGCTGTTAAGAGTCAGGCTTTAGTGTGAATACCGAATTGTGAATGTCTGTGACATTTTTTCTTGAAATGGCAGAATGACATGATATTTGAGTTGAAATGTCAGATTTTTATATACATATACAGTATATTCAAAATCTAGTTGTTTACTGGAGATCTCTATCCATCAAACTACAATTTAAAGATTTTTTAGCAAGTACAAACATATCAGGCGAAAACAATAAATTTTGAAGTGGAATGTCAATACAATTTTTCAAAATTATAAAAAGTACATCTATTCATTAAAATGGCACATTAAAATCCATCTGAACTCTTTATAATGATTAATATAAAATTATAAAATAAGTTTTGTGTGAACGAGATGTAGATAGTCCTGACAATCACTAATGGTAATTCTGACATGTTTTCCACATTTTATCAGGTGTCAATAAGCACCACTACATCACACAAGTCTGCTTTACATTATAAAAAAGGACAGAATGGCACTTAATGACAACAGTCATAAACTTTAATAATGCGTCATCAATGTTCATGATAGATATTATGTCGTTTTTTCACAGCTTCATTTCATCACATTAATTTGTGATAATGAAGTGCCTAGAAATTGTTAATGAGGCCACCCAAATCAAGTACCAACTCAGAAGTGGTTTAAACACATTGAATTCACCTTTGGATTCACTTTTGGATTTATTGAACTACAGCAGAAACCTATTATAATATACTATCAGGTCTGCTACACACACTCAACAGCTAACAAAGAGAGCTAGCAGTGAGTGAGTGTGTGTGTGTGTGTGTGTGTGTGTGTGTGTGTGTGTGTGTGTGTGTGTGTGTGTGTGTGTGTGTGTGTGTGTGTCCAAGCAGCTTTAATCTGTAGCCAATGGGGTAAAGTGGTAGCCTGGGCGAAAGCGACTGTTGACTATGTCATACAGTCTGGCCCAACGCAATTGAAATAAGTTTCCGTTTGGATATGACGTATTCTCTCGCCTGGCTCTCACGCCTACAACTTTCGCTTTCAGTATTAAGAGATCTCTCGCAAGTTCTGATCTATTTTGACTTCGTAGTGGCAATAAGTCCTCAAGATCGTGGATGCTAATGTCATGTACCAATTTTGTGAATGTAATTTGAAAGCGGGGGAGAGAATAACAAACGCGTCCCTATCCTGTGGGACTACAACATTTTGAGACATCGCTCTAAACTGTGTGCTGATTGGCTAAACCGTAGAGTAACCGAGGGAAAGGCGGCAAGGGGGGTTTATTCCAGACTACGTGCGGAGATAAAATGTTTAGTGGAGGTACGTAGGATGGCATCGCCAGGCTAGTAAAGTGGCCTCACTGCACTGAGACACTGTGTGTTTTTTGTATATAAATTATAAAATGTAGATACAGACACATTCACACACACACACACACACACACACACTTTCTTCAGTTCTTTTTTGGTTTGCTTTCTCATTTTCACAGGGAACTCTCTGATAAGCCCCTTCTTTGCCACACACACACACACACACACACACACACACACACACACACACCTGATAAGCCCTCTCTTTGCCTCCAAATCACTCCCAGTAATTGGCTTCCTGCTTCTCCTCAACTCACGGCAGCATTGGTGCACACACACACACACACACACACACACACACACACACACATACACACACACATGGTCGCATTGGTAGTGTTCTACACTTTCTAAGGAGTCCAGACACACACACACAAACACACACACACTCAAGGCAGCATTGGTGGTTTTCTCTCCAATTTCTGAGGGCTCAGTGACTCCAACTCCTCACTACACACACACACACACACACACACAGAAACACACTGAGGGTCTAACTCCAAGTCTTCACTAAGCGAGGGGAGAGAGAGAATGGCAGATAGACATTCACACAGAAGCAAAGACACACACACACACAGAGAGAGAGAGAGAGAGAGAGCTGAATGCACACAAACAGCTGAACTTATATGTGTCTTCATACACACACACAAACACACACACACACGGGCTGAACCTGCACATAAGGCTCTATTAAAACTGTTGAGACAGAAACCAAAGTCTACAGAGGTGTCCAGGGAGACGCTAGACACACCTGTAATGCCTTTAACGAGACACACCTGTAATGGCTTTAACGAGACAAATTTAACAAGACGGGAAACAATGTCCTCTCGTCTGGGCCAGGGAACAGCAGTGGCAGAGTCCTCTAATGAAATACACCACAGTGGTGGAACACACACACACACACACACACACACACACACACACATACTGTCTCTCTCTCTCTCACACACACACACACACACACACTCTCTCTCACACACACACACACACACACACAGTCTCTCTTTCTCTCTCTCCCTCTCTCTTTCTCAAACACACTCTCTCTTTCTCTCTCTCTCTCTCTCTCTCTCTCTCACACACACACAAACACACGCAGACGCACAAACACACACATTCACACCACACACACAGAAACGCACACACTAACTCACAAACACACAGAAATGAATTTAATTTGGGAAGGCTACAAGAAAGGTCAGAGTCGTTAAATGGCTAAAACTGGGTTCAGGGAAAGAGACAGGCACTCACACACAACGCCACACACACAACGTCACACACAAACACACACGCACAAAACATCCATATATATATACACATACACACAATTTCAATTTATAAGGCTAATACCTGATTGCATAAAAGCTGCAGATCATCTGAGGGAGATTGTGTGTGTGTGTGTGTGTGTGTGTGTGTGTGTGTGTGTGTGTGTGTGTGTGTGTGTGTGTGTGTGTGTGTGTGTGTGTGTTGATGCAAGTATGTGTGTTGATGTAAGTATTTCTACATATAAAGCCTCTTGGGGGATATCTGTCCTTGGTGTGCACGCATGTGTGAGTGAGTGTGTGACTGTACACTATCTTTCCCTTCAGAAACACACATAAACATACAATACACAATGTCTGTCTCGCTCTCTGTCTCTCTGTGTGTCTCTCTCTTTCTCACACACACACACACACACTGAAAGTGTAAGTGTAAGTAAATACTTGTAGTCAATTTGTGTGTGACACATGTTAGCAACTGGAACTTGATGCTGAGTGACCTCGATGACTGAAAAACATAATAATATACTGTGGGCAATTCACACTACCAACGGCAACACAACATTCACACTACCAGAGGCAACCTCTGCTTTCTCTCTCTCTCTCTCTCTCTCTCTCTCTCTCTCTCTCTCTCTCTCTCTCTCTCTCTCTATTAGAGGAGGACTCAGGATGTGTGTTTAAAAGGCTGGTTAAATCAAGACTCTTGATCGATTTTAAGTATTATGCAGCAATGAATGAACTGGACACATTTGAGGCCATATGGTGTTATAAGCAAGTGCTGTGTTCAGTTAAGAATGGGCAGCTTGTCATCGGAGAACATATGAATTGATTGTTTTGTATCAGTTTGTCAATTGTATTGTGTGTTGGAAGATTTCCTGTGTATCGTGAACTTTTAGTTCATTAAAGTGTTGTTTTCAAATTCAAAAAAATTCTCTCTCTCTCTCTCTCTCTCTCTCTCTCTCTCTCTCTCTCTCTCTCTCTCTCTCTCATTTTTCAACCAGTAATACATTTCCTGCACTCCACCTATCTTAATGACCGATAATGTTCACACCAACAAGATTTTTTATTTCCCTCCTTAACTTCACCCTTCTATCATAATGACTAACCGTGGTGTTGAGCGATCTGTCCAGACTGGGAGGACACATAGCCTACTTCACATTTCTAATGCTGAGTCAAGTTAGAAATGCATGCGGTTTGGAAATAAATATCACACTGCTAGAAAAATGACTTTGCTTCTTCAAAGGCGAGTGAGTTCCTGGAAGAAAAAGAGAAGGGAGAGGGGAAAAAAAAGAAATAACTCTATCATGTTCTTTTCCCCTGGGAGTTGACTTCAAACAGGGCGAGGTGGGTGGGTGGATGGGTGGGGGTTGCTGGATGTCAACAAACTGTCTAGGCCCAAAAAACTGCTTTTGAAGGGGACCAGGGAACAGAGTCCTATCATTACAAACGGACTGAATCATTTTATCCATGTGACCATAGGCTACACACACTGGAAGGCTCTGATTTCTCAGAAGGACATCCATCACCTCTAGGTCCAGCAAACTACAGTACATTGGACTGTGCTTTTTTTTTGTTTGTTTGTTTCTCTTTGTAGGTCTTTGGTATTTTTTGCCCTCAACGGTGCCTTCCAGGCAGCACTGCCTTCAAGGCACTACTCCACTCAGTTTAGGGTTAGGTTGAGGGTTGAGGGGGTTAGGGTTAGGAATAGGGTAAGGTAGTGCCTTTTAGGCTGCGCTGCATTGGAATTTGCTGTTGAGCCTCTTTTAGGCTGTGCTGCCTGGAAGGTGCCGTTGGGGGCAAAAAACACCATTGAGCCCAAAAGTACCAAATGACCACAAAGACAAATACATGCAAATGCAAATGTAAATGCTCTTAGATAAATGCTTCTAGACTGAATATAAAAGTTGTTGATGTGGACTGGACTCTTGGCATTATCAGAAGCCTCTGTGCAGAAGTCTGAGGTTGTTTTGCAGCCATTACTGACCTTTAAGTGTTCTACCGAGAGAGAGAGAGAGAGAGAGAGAGAGAGAGAGAGAGAGAGAGAGAGAGAGAGAGAGAGAGAGAGAGAGAGAGAGAGAGAGAGAGAGAGAGAGAGAGAGAGAACTGACTGAATTGACAGAGAAAGACTGAGTGAGGTAGAGAGTGTGTGAGAGGGAGAGAGAGTGTAAGAGGGAGTGTGAGGGAGAAAAAGAATTAAATTGAGAGAGATGGTGTGTGTGTGTGTGTGTGTGTGTGTTGAGAGATAGATAGATAGAGAGAGAGAGAGAGAGAGAGAGAGATTCTCATGCCCATAGAGATGGAGGGAGGACAGAAGGGAAGAGAGTTAGAGAGAGAGAGTTATATGCATAAGGATCACATGCATCACACACAGCTCCGAGCAGATCTCAACACAAACTGCTTGTTCTCCATTTTCCAAAATGTCATCATACATTCATGGGGAAAACATCTCATGACTTTATTTCAAAGAGGAACATAATGTAACATTCTTCCTCAACAGGGTTTATGTTCAACAACTTTTTGTGCTTAAATATTAGATGAATATTTCATAATTTCTCAAATTTATCTAATATAATGTATTGGAATTCTGAAATGGAAAGTAAAGAACAACTAATCCAGCTTTCCTTTTTCTATCAAGAGAGTTACCCTAGGGTTACCCTACTTTAGGGTGACCAGACGTCCCCGATTTCCGGGGACAGACCCCGATTTTGATGACCTGTCCCCGCCTGCACCTGTCCCCGAAAATGTCCCCGATTTTGGCCGAGTATGACTCGAAAGGAAAAAAACAGAATACCCAGCCAGTTGCAGCTGAGTTACAGATTTAATCCATGGCTACAGTAGCCACCTGTCCCATTTTTGACTGGATCTTCCCTCTTTTTGGTTGTCTGACCAGGAAAACTTACAAACTCTTCCCCGACATCAAACTTTTTAATTGACTAGTTTCTCCTCGCCAATACATTTTGCGCATTTTACCGCGATTTGCCGGTTTAGCAAACGCAACTTAATACAAGTCAGGCCTTGTATTTCATCTCAGCGCTATCTTTCTCAAACAGTTCAGGTGTCAACATTTTCAGTAAATATATAGGATCTATTAAGTAGCATCTATCTTCTCTCTCTCCAACGACAACAGACGAGACACAGGAGAGTAGGCTGTTTTATTTTTCTTAAAAGGGCAACAGCATAAAAAAATAAATAAAATAAAAAATAAAAAAGCCTATTTGTTACTTTGTTGATATTTTGTATCAAAGATTCCTGGACTCCTGTCCATAATGGCATCAGTAGATAGGCCTACATTATTGCAATAATCTCTCTTAGGTTATTTCCCATTTTTGGAACAAGCATGTAGATAGGCTACTGTATGTGCAGACAGGTGGGTCTCACATTTAAAATGGTAAAAAGGTCTATATCTTACCACTTCCTACAACTCTCGACAGACCCTAGAATTGCTTTAGCATAGCCTATAGAATACACAATGTAATGCATCATCAGAATGATAACACTTCAGTCTGTCTGAAAATATGTGGGAAAGTTCCTGTCTTTTATCCTAGGGCCTATTAGTGAGTTTAGAATCCATTGTGTAAAACATCCAGATACTGGGAACAGACATAAGTGCCAACACTAATATAGGCCTATATACCCTTCTAAGAGGAGAAAAGAAGGCCTCCCAGGCCATGGATAAACTACAATAATGTCAAATGTGGTGACGCCAAAAAACCTGAGATTTTAATGTTAATTTTTTCGCTGAACACCAAAATGTCCCTGATTTTCCTCAAAGAAATCTGGTCACCTTACACTACTTATCTACTATTAGGTTTTCCTTAATGATTTATTTCTTGATTATGCATTTATTGTTGTGTTCTTCTTTGAGAAGAGCCCTGTGAGGAGTCGAATCATCATTCCATGGCCTCACTCTATTAGCCCAGACTCAGAGCATCCTCTGGGGTTTCTAGGCAACCTCTCCTCAGCATCACCACTTCCTCCAGCAGAACGGGGTACACACACACACACACACACACACACACACACACACACACACACACACACACACAGGCAGACACATACACATGCACATGCACATGCACATCCAAATACACACATAGTACAGGAAAGACACAAATACACTCACACACAGACACACACATGAATATTCTACTGAGTCAAAACCAAGGACCCTAATAATCACACAGCAGGGTGAGTTAAACACAAACAAACACACACACACACACACACACACACAAACAAACAAACACACAGTTTGACCAAGACCGATTCAGTTACATAAACACCAATCAGACCATCAGATCAGGCATCATGGTTTAGGTATATCTGAAAATACAAGAAAAAATATGAATCAAAGAAAAAGTCCACCAGAGAGAAAAAAAAATGTGGCACAAAGAGAAGGATTTGTAACAAGTTATGAAATGTGTAGCCCACTTTACATTCTTAAGGTAAATGAGCACGGAAAAAAAGAATGAATTTGAAAAACCTTGGTGTCGTTTTTCCTCAAGTAATGTTGTTATAAATATTCCTTGTTTATCAGTCGGCCATGGCGTGCTTAATCATGGACTGCTAGCATTAGACTAGGGGTGGCTTCTTCCACCTTGTTTTAGCTCCCTTCGGGATGTGATTCTCTTCTCTGATTGGCTGATGGGGTGGCCATTAACTTTGTATAGTCTGCTACCTGAGACGTTAATCTGTTAAAAGGTTTCAACACTGTTCCATACCAAAGCTTTTTAGAATGGTAAGTGGTTGCTTGTAAGAGAAAGGATGGCTGGGACACTTGACTGAGATTGAAGGCGGATTTGATCAGGCTGATACTCCCAACTCTAGTCCAGAAACATTTTGCTGGTGTTGATGTTGTTGTTGTTGTTGTTGTTGTTTTACCACATATAGTCTACATGTTGTCTGCATTAAGTAGCTCTCCACCAGAAGGAGCACGTTTGGAGTCCCTCTCTTCCCTTCTGTCTTCCCTCCATCTCTATGGGCATGAGAATCTCTCTCTCTTTCTCTCTCTCTCTCTCTCTCTCTATCTATCTATCTCTCACACACACACACACACACACACACACACCATCTCTCTCAATTTAATTCTTTTTCTCCCTCACACTCCCTCTTACACTCTCTCTCCCTCTCACACACACACACTCTCTACCTCACTCAGTCTTTCTCTGTCAATTCAGTCAGTTCTCTCTCTCTCTCTCTCTCTCTCTCTCTCTCTCTCTCTCTCTCTCTCTCTCTCTCACACACACCCTTTGTGATCTGATTGTGTCTTGTTCCCCCCATACTGTGTTTAATGTTCGGCCGATATCGATCCTCCTCCTTCCCGGCACCTGTCTCTCTATGTCCACCGTAATGACTGCTGTTGTTCCCACTTCCGTGGCCTACGAGACCCCTGCTGCTGCGTCCCGAATCGATCCGCAAGAACAAATTCATCCCAACCCGCTTGTTCTGCAGGAGGCTCTGAGGAGAGGGAGAGAGAGAGAGAGAGAGAGAGAGAGAGAGAGAGAGAGAGAGAGAGAGAGAGAGAGAGAGAGAGAAAAGACTTTTTCATGCCTGTAAGATAACAACACTTGGGAAACGCGTGGTTCCAACCCCACCCTAAAGCAATGGTTCGGTGTCATTCAAGCAAAGGCCTGTTGCACAAGCCTGGTGACTGCACTAGCTAGCAATCAAGCGAACAAGCAATTTACATTGAGTCAATGGTACCTCAAATCTTATTTTAAATTTAGAATGTTTGTTCATAATACTGTAAACTGTTCATGTAAACTGTGTGTTCGCTTGTTAGCTATCTAGTGCAGTCAGCAGACCAAATGGATCAAAAAGGACCAAAATGAGGCCCCATTTGCAACTATTCTCCTTAAACTCTAGCCCTAGCAAAGCCAGATTGTTTTTCTGATTTGAAAACACACTTGGAAGGCTGTGATGATTGGAAATGCAGATGGAAGGAACTGAAATGGATTGATAGGCTAAACACGACACAATAACGAGGAGGAGGAGGAGGAGGAAGAGGATGACAGAAGCATGAACGAGGACAACACTAATTAGGAGAGAGATGAGCCG
>JAODXP020009800.1:70000-80000 GCA_027497455.2 Sardinella longiceps | reverse complement strand
GCTTGTGCAGCAGGGCTATGCTTGAATTCCCTCCGGTGCATTCCTTTAAGGTGGCTAGAGACCAAAGATCCGCAAAAAGATGGGCTGCAACGTTCTAAAAACCTGCGACGTTCTAAAACTCTGAAACTGCAAGTTAATGCAACTGCTTGCAACTATTGATTCAAACCGCCACAACTTCCACAACAACCGTTTCATCTTGTCATGGATCTTCAGTCTAAATTGAGCTTTAGAAGATGAGGGTCTTGAGCGACAATGGCTGGTCAGAGGGATATTTGGAACTTGAGTTGACACTTTATATTCAGGTCCTGTAGTTCAACAGTCTTCTTTGGTCTTCTTTAATCTTCTGCCTTGTGTCATAAATCAAACATGGACGCGTTGCATCATTGACAGGAATTACCAAGAGGCCTTCAGCACGCTCGGAAAAGGTCATTATCAGTATAAACATTGGTATTTCTAGCCCTTCGTTGGTGTATTTACTTCCTGCTGAAAGTCAATCATTATGCAACGTGACATTCAAAAATCTCGCTCTCTCTCTGTCTATCTCACACGGAAAAAAAGTTGTTCAAATTAATTTGCGAGTCGGGAGACGGCTCTGAAAGGGCAAACGAGATGTGTCTCACTCCGGAGTTAAGAGTTGTTTTGCAGACTCAAGTGTGCGTACTTCCTTAATTCGAGTGTGTTTTGGACGGACAAAGTGTTCCATATCTCTTTGGTATGACTCACATCTCTGGGCATGTACGCTGAGAACACTATAAAAAGGAAGAGAGAGAAAATAAAAGTGTAAACTGGTCATGCGTGAGGATTTTATTCTGGCTAAACATGCTCCGGATTTAGACAAAGCCAAAAGGAAATACACACGATTGATGATTGATGATGTTCATTATCATCATCCCTGGTAGATTGAAGGATAGAGGCTGTTGTAATTCTTATAATTGTTATCTAATTGTTATAATTGTTATCTAATTGTTATAATTATTATCTAATTGTGATAATGACATAACTCTCTCCATCTGTGTATATTTACATAACTTGAAAAGTACAGAGCTGATGTTCATGCCATGATTTCTCCTGAAAGTATATTTTTGGGGGTTATGTTGTCTTTAGTCTGATAGGAGAGTAGAGCTATGACAGGATATGACATCATCAGGCTGTGAAGGGGTGAGGACATAAGCTTTTTGCTCTTTGTTATATGGAAATATAATGAGATAAAATGCAACAATAAACTCGACTTGGACTAATAAGTTCACTGTCCATGGAATTCCTTAAGGGCAATTCAGACTGAAGATCCGCGACGAGACGAAACGGTTTTAGAACGGAGTTGCGGCAGTTGCAAGCCGTCGCAAAATATTTAACATGTCAAATCGCGGTTTCAGAGTTTTAGAACGTCCAGGTTTATAGAACGTCGCAGCCCGTCCCGTCGCGGATCTTTGGTCTGGAGCTACCTTTAAGTGTTGCGTGACAGAGGGTGAGCGGGTGTTCAGCTGGGCCTGAGTCCTCTTGTTATTATTTTGGTTGTTTGTTTTTGCTAGCTTGTTTCCTCTCTCTCTCCCCTTCGTCTTGGCGCATATCATGTAACTTGTGTATACAGTTTAGAGCCTACTAACACAAACACAGTACTGTAGAAAGATATGCCAATGAATGCTGATTAATCTTCAGAATTTGAGAGAGAGATAGACAGAAAAAGAGAGAGAGAGAGAGAGAGAGAGAGAGAGGGAGGAATAGAGAGGAGGTAGAAAACGAGAGCAAGGGGAACATAGTGCCTTGTGGTTGTTTTGCTCTATTTTCTCCACCATTTATGAGTTAGTGTGTGTGTGTGTGTGTGTGTGTGAGAGAGAGAGAGTGAGAGAGAGAGACCGCCTTACATTGCAAATGGATGAAACTCTCCAGCTTGCTGGAGCCCACGGCGAGCTGCATAAACTGATCAGAGAGTAGATTAGATTTCCCTTTTCAGCAGCACACAATCGCATTCATTTCTCCAGCCTCGTTCAACTCCAATCCACACACACACACACATCTCATGAACACACACACACACACCTCATATACACACACACACACAACCTCATATACACACGCGCTCACACACCTCATATACACACACAGAGACACCTGCAATACACACACACACACACACACACACACACACACCGATGCACACACAAACACCGAAACACAAATACCTATTCAAATAACTCCAGATGGGAGCTATGGTACAGTTGTACGGTTGCATTTCCAAGTGTGCGTGAGTGGGGTTGTGGTTATTTGATCTCATCCGGCAAGTTACCCACCAATGTGTGTGTGTGTGTGTGTGTGTGTGTGTGTGTGTGTGTGTATATGTGTTGGTGATGCTTTGAAAAGGGCATATGCCTGCACTACTCTCCCCTTTTTCCTCCCTCTCTCTCTCTCTCTCTCTCTCTCTCTATCTCTCTCTTTCCCTCCTTCTTTCTGTCTCTTTCCTCCTCCTGTTTCCTTATCACCCTCCCAGCAGCACAGACACCCAAGGCC
Organism: Sardinella longiceps; assembly: GCA_027497455.2. NCBI lineage: Eukaryota > Metazoa > Chordata > Actinopteri > Clupeiformes > Clupeidae > Sardinella > Sardinella longiceps. Next base: position 77,495 of record JAODXP020009800.1, on the reverse strand, counting down.
TCTCTTTCCCCAACCAACCCTTTGCTCTTGCACAGTATTGTTGTTATTGGTGGTTGTTGTTGTTGTTGTTGTTGTTGTTGTTGTCGTCACTACTGCCTCTGCTAGGAAAGCAGAGATTGTCCTCCACCTAACTCCACTCCCCACCCAGACCCCCGGTTAATAAATGACCCTCTAGTTATCTAAGCATGCAGAGGGGACTATTTTCTTTTATAAATTCTCTCGTTTTTCTTCCTAAAGGCAGCACTCGAGGGGCCAGTTTGGTGCTGGAAGTAGTTCTCAGCTAATGCTTTCAAAGAGCAATCCCATTGGCTGTCTAAGAGAGCACCAGTGTTCCGCATTCCGTCTTTGCCATTCTAAATAATCACTGTGTCTCACTGGTCACTAGAATGTTTATTGTACCACTGGTAACAACCTAATAACGATATAAATGAACGAGTTTAAAAAGAAAGTGAGAAAATACTTAAATGAATTTGTTCCAAGAAGTACAAAGACTGTATCTCCATTTCCAGAGCCCACTACTGGATTATGATTATGGATTTGGGGTGGGTCTTGCAGACTGGGTCAGCAAAAGAAACAAAAAACAATACCGTACATTCATTTTATTTCTAAACTACTTCTGCAACATTAAAACAACCAGCTCATGCGGGCGCCGTGTCTCAGTGGCTAGAGCCTCAGACCATCAGTCCAGGGACCCACTTGTTTCCTGTCATCTCTTCACTATCCTATCTGATTAAAGGCAAAAAAGCCCAAAAAATATCTTAAAAAAAAAAACCAACAACAACCAGCTCATTTTCCGACACCAATTTGCGCCGTAACGCTAATTACAAAGTACCGTTTTTTATGTATCTTCAATGGCAAGTGTTTAAGCGTGAACCAAAACATAGCGGGCCAAACAAAGGGAACGCCCGCCCACTTCCCAAACTCAATATTGTATACAGCAGTGTGTGTGTGTGTGTGTGTGTGTGTCCGGTATGTGTGTATGTGCATGTGTGTGTGTATGTGTGTGAGAGAGAGAGAAAGAGAGATAAATGGATATGGAGAAAGAGAGATGGACAAAGAGAGAGAGAGAGTGAGAGATAGGGCCCTCTCTCCATCTCTCCACCCTCTCTCCCTATCCTGGTCTCTCATCTCTCTCATTCTCCATCTCTCTATCCATTCCTCTGTCTCTGTATCCCTCTCTCTTCCTCTGTCTCTCTCTCTCCCTCCATCTCTCTCTCTATCCATCTTTAATACTATCTGGTCTAGCAAAACACACCTAGACTAGCAAAACACGCAAAGGAAGCAGCCAAGAGTTCATGTCCTCATGCATTTAATAAAGATCTGAAACAGCAGCTGCCACACACCTGTGGTGTGAATGTGTGTGTGTTTGTGTCAGCATGTGTGTGTCTCAGTGTGTGTGTTTATATCTGTGTGTGTGTATATATATGTGTGTGCGAGTGGTGTGAATGTGTGTGTGTGTTGTGTGAATGTGTGTGTGTATGTGTCAGTGTGTGTGTGTGTGTGTATGTGTCAGTGTGTGTGAATGTGTGTGTGTGTATGTGTGTGATTCCCTTGACAGGTGACACACCTTTCAGCTAACACCTGAGCAGGCGTGCATAATTAATTAGTCCCCCCTGCATGATCACATTGCAGCAGCGGTATGGAGATGAGAGACTGGGTTCAGGTCTGGTCCTCAGTGACAGCATGTCTGCCAGATGACGTGTGAACCAGTGTGAGTGTCAGTGGTGTCGGCCCAAAGCATGCCTCTCCAACGACCCCCTAATAAAGGAGAAGCTCTACATAGAAATCCACTTCTTCCTTTAATAACTGTTAATTGAATTGAATTTAATACTTTAAAGGAGAGTACCGGAGTGAATTCAAGCATAGCCCTGCTGAAAGAGCTTGCTAAATGTGCTAGTTAGCGAGTGGAACTAAATAATTTGGTACAGCATAGACCGAACGCGAACGCAGAAGCAAACAGGCACTTTACACTGAATCAATGGGACCTGACCATTGGAAACCGAAAGTAAGATCTGAGGTTAATTTGACTCAATGTGAAGTGTATCGCGTTGGTGTTTTAAGGTCTATGCTGTTCGAAATTCTTTCATTTCATGCAAAATATATTCCTGTTAGAAAGCTCGTGCAGCAGGGCTATGCTTAAACTTACTCCGGACTTATACTTTAAAATATGTTAAATTATGATCAGAGCACGGTCTCCTCTCGGGAATACGGCTAGTTAACCTATTGGCTACGAACAGGCTTAACGTTGGATTGAACCGGCATAACATAGCCTGAGTTGAATACAGTAGCTATTAACTGTTAAAGGAGAAGTTTGATGTGATAAGGACCCAAGGTAGTTGGAACATTTGCCGGGAGCAGAATTCTGATACGTTCTTGCTGGCCGGAGAAAACCACTTGCTACTGTAGTTGCAGGCTTTCAGGGGCACCCAGCTAGGTGTTAGTGGCCAAATCACTGTTTTAAACCATACCACACTTTTATAGTTTATAGTATAATGACAGTTCCAACATGTAAAACTATCCATTGAAAACTTAGGAACTGTACAGATAGCAACTCACCCCCTAGCTGGGTGTCCAGTCTTCTGAAGCAACTCTCTTATGAACTGATATCAGATGGAGGAGCCGGCTTGCAGCATAACCAATCATCTGACTTGAGTGAGGTTACTGAAAGGGTTCCACGTTAAAACAAATAAAACTAGACAAAGCACTCGGAGAGCACAGACCTCCGCCAAGGGCGATGAGCAGTAGCGAAGTGCTTTTGATCTTGCACACCATTGGTGGAGAGTCTACATTCAAAAAATGACATCATGCAACTTTTAGCAATTTACATATACCTTCCCCCTTGCCTGCTGGACCAGGAAGTTGTAGGAATCAGAAGCACATGGAGCTCCGACATCATCAAAACAAACAAAAAGGGACATCTGACATGTCTTATGTTCATTGCAAATCAGGAGTTGCAGCTTTGTTGAAAGGACCACACATAAACCCCCTATTCATTACAACGCCTCTTATTTTTACGTCTCACTGTGAAGTCAACAGAGATCTCCCAAAGGAAGGCGGACCTTAGGGGCTTGTTCACTGCCACGACTGTATTTGCATATCTCCCATTTGATTGGTAGTCTACCTGAATCTAGACAATCCAACACTTTGATTGGCCCAGAGGCTACATTGAATGTAGACACCAGGCTAATGGGAGAGCTGAACTGTCAACAGTTGAACGTAGACTTTACACTTCTGTAGACTCCACTTCTGCCAAGGGCGATGAGCAGTAGCGAAGTGCTTTTGATCTTGCACACCATTGGTGGAGAGTCTACATTAAAAAAAAATGACATCATGCAACTTTTAGCAATTTACATATACCTTCCCCCTTGCCTGCTGGACCAGGAAGTTGTAGGAATCAGAAGCACATGGAGCTCCGACATCATCAAAACAAACAAAAAGGGACATCTGACATGTCTTATGTTCATTGCAAATCAGGAGTTGCAGCTTTGTTGAAAGGACCACACATAAACCCCCTATTCATTACAACGCCTCTTATTTTTACGTCTCACTGTGAAGTCAACAGAGATCTCCCAAAGGAAGGCGGACCTTAGGGGCTTGTTCACTGCCACGACTGTATTTGCATATCTCCCATTTGATTGGTAGTCTACCTGAATCTAGACAATCCAACACTTTGATTGGCCCAGAGGCTACATTGAATGTAGACACCAGGCTAATGGGAGAGCTGAACTGTCAACAGTTGAACGTAGACTTTACACTTCTGTAGACTCCACTTCTGCCAAGGCAATGTGGTCACAGACACAATGTAAATTCCAGATGCTGTTTCGCTCTGGATCACTGATAACTACCAAAATTGAATAAGTTGTGACTTATCCCATTCATCCAAATCCATGCAGTACTTTGAAGTACTATTTTTCCTTGCTCTATAAGCAACTCTATTCCCAGTGAGAATTCAGGTTAAATGATGTGTGGTGTAACAGACTTTTAAATATTGCATTCAATTTCAGGAAGGGAACAAATAAATGCACAGTGCACACAGCACATTGCCTTTTATGAGCCCTATTGAATTTAACACAAATGTCTTCCCTTTTACAATCAAAACATCAAAACATCCCACCTCTGCCCAACTTTATTTTTTTTCCTCCTTTCATAACACTGCAAAGACCTTCAGGCAACACACACACACAAAGAGAGAGAGAGAGAGAGAGAGAGAGAGAGAGAGAGAGAGAGAGAGAGAGAGAGAGAGAGAGACGCACACACACACTCACACACACACAGACACACACTCACACACACACGCACACAGACACACACTCTCTCTCTCTCTCACACACAGACACACACACACACACACACACAAAACCAAACAGATTAAAGACAGCCATCGGATGCTCCATCATCTAAGGGCTGAAGACAGCAGCTTCAAAGGCCAAGACTGTGCATCAGCTGTATTGATGGGCTGCCATAAAAAGGGCTGACTTAATTGCCTATCCCATAATAATGCCGCTGCATTTTCTGCCCAACCTCCTGTTAGAGGCATTTTGTAAGGGAGAAAAACAAACAAACAAACAAACAAAAAGAACCAAAAATGACATATCATAACAACTAACTAAAACCGAAAAACAACTAACAAAAAAACTGCATTGAAATCATGTCAAATATTTCCTAACTAATTCTGGGTTTGGTTTAGAATTACACTAACCAGCCTGTAGGTCAAATATCAATGTTCTTAACAGAAAAGTAGTTCCTACTATACAATTAAAAGTAGTTCCCATATCTATGGCCACACACACACCAAAATCATGTGTCAGCATGACCTCATTCTAAATAAATAAATAAATGAAGTTCCCCCTCTTGCTCTTTTGTCTTCTCCTTAAAGATAATTCTCTGCTCTTGTGTGTCTTTTCAAAGTGTCTTTGGTGTGATGTGTAGCCCTGTGATTTTCCTCTGTTTCCTCAGTCTGCTCTGTTTCCTCAGTCTCAGTCTGTGAAGGACTCTCATTATCATCACTATCTTACTATCTTTTCTCCCATTCAACTGACTTCAGGGACGAGCTGAAGGGCTCCATCAATGACCACTATTGTCTCTTCTCCTAAACTCTCTCTCCACATGACACTCATGTTAGTTAAGTGAGTGAGTGAGAGAGAGAGAGAGAGAGAGAGAGAGAGAGAGAGAGAGATGGGTGAGGAAGTGATTGAATAGAATAGAGATTGTGTGTGTGTGTGTGTGTGTGTGTGTGTGTGTGTGTGTGTGTGTGTCTGAAGGAGGAGTGAGGAGCCTAGAGTAGGATACTGATGGGTCTACTGGGAGCTATCAGTGGCGGTTCTCTTTTCATCACTTTTTCCCTCTCTTTCACACAGAGAACAGAAAGTGAGTGAGAGGAAGATTTAAGAACTCATCAAGGCCCTGCAGAGGGCTGTTATAACCCCCCCTCTCTCTCTCACACACACACACACACACACACACTCCATCCCATCCCAAGACCATTCCTTGGGGAAAAATGAGGGGAAGTACTTTAAAGTCTAATCAAGGCCCTTCAGAGAGAGCAGCCTTCACTATAGGTGCAGTTTAACCTCTATAGCCCTCTAAGTCTAGCCACGTGCCCAAACCACTCAGCATCCCAGACTCCATGGGTGCATTCCAATTCCCCCCTCATTCCTAAGACCTAAGGCTCGAAGACTGTGCCCTTAAGGTGCCTACAGACCAAAGATCTGCAACGAGAAGGGCTGCGACATTCAAAAAACATGGACGTTCTAAAACTCTGAAACTGCGATTTGACATCTTTTGCGACGGCTTGCAACAGCCTGCGACGATGGATTCGCACCGCCGCAACTACTCTCTAAAACCGTTTCGTCTCGCCGCGGATCTTCAGTCTGAATTGGCCTTTAAATATTGAACAAGACTCCATGGGTGCATTCCAATTCCCCCCTCATTCCTAAGCCCTATGCCCTATCAACTAATCCTTGAAGCCTGTGCCCTAAATGACTGGACAAGACTCCATGGGTGCATACCAATTCCTCCCCCCATTCCATCTCCTCATTTTAAACCCTAACCCCTAAGCTTTGAAGCCTGTGTCCTGAAAGATTGAACATGAAACTACTTCATGCTTGGCTGATTTGTGCTTGTTAAGTCATTGATCACTGTTACAATCAGGACTACTCCGGTTTAACTGTAATTCGGTTTGTGCCATATTCCAGAAATTACTGTCAAGATAGAGCAACATAATCTGTTACTTTAGGAGCAAATGTGAGTAGAGAGGAGAAAGTGAGTGAGAGGAAGATTTAAGAACTCATCAAGGGCCTGCAGGGAGCTGTTTTATCCCCTTCCACCCATCCTCCGCACACACATACACATCACACACACACACACACACACACACACACACACACACACACACACACACACTCCATCCCATTTTCCAGGACCATTCCTTGGGGAAGAATGAGGGGAAGTACTTTTAAAAGTCTGATTAAGGCCCTTCAGAGAGTCCAGCCATCACCAACCTAGCTTAGCCACGTGCCCAAACCACTCAGCATCTGAAAGGAAAGCAAAATAAAAGACCCAGGAATCTCAATAGCCTGTATTACGTTTTCTCCAGGAGGATAAGAAAAGGCACAACATCGACACATCTCTATTAATGTGCGGGAATAACTTCTCATAGTTTCACAGGTTGTGGGCGGGAGTGGACATACAGTACACACATAGTGGGAATGGTTTGCGTTGGACACGGTCCGTTCACGGACAGTAATGGTCAGAAATTCAGCAGGAGCGGGATGAAGAAAACAGTCTGACGCAGTTCTGTAGTTCAAGTCTAGTCGAGCGTTAGGGAAGGCATTGAGATCATCTAGCCTTTCAGCATTCAGACGCAGTATTTTAGAACCATATTTTAGTCCACTCCAGCCTGTCAGACTGAGGTGAGGCTTTTGTTTGCAGAGAAGAGAGGAGAGGTCGCTCCTTCTCTCTCTTTCTGTTTTTTTTTCTCCCTCTCTCTCTCCCTCTCACATTCTCTTTCTCTCTCTGCCTCCCTCTCTGTTTTCTCTCTCTCCCTCTTACATCCTCTCTGTCTCTCTCTCCCTCTCCCATTCTCTCTCTCTCTCTCTCTCTCTCTCCCTCTCTAAGTGTCTGCGGTGCGGTGGTTGCCCGTAGAGGCTGGTCTAATGAGGTATTGATGGAGATGTCTTCTCTTCTCTGCGGCTCATTTGTATTAGCGAGGCGAGTCGGCACAGGTGAGGGCTAACGATGCCTGGGGCCACACAAATGAGCCCGGGGCTTTGGTGAGTCTCAGTGCTGATTGCCAAAGTGGTCACTTTTAACAGACACTGCACACAAAAAAATAGTGAGTATGTGTGTGTGTGTGTGTGTGTGTGTGTGTGTGTGTGTGTGTGTGTGTGTAGAGAGAGAGAGAGAGAGAGAGAGAGAGAGAGAGAATCATTGGTCTCATTAACCAACCATTCTTACATAGAAATATCCCACTTCAGTGGATTCTAGCATTCACCAA
>JAODXP020009800.1:55000-57500 GCA_027497455.2 Sardinella longiceps | reverse complement strand
TGTGTGTGTGTGTGTGTGTGTGCCAGAGACAGAGAGATGCTGCCAATCCAGCTCAGTATGTAAGTCTGAGGGAGATAGAATCTAGACGTCTATGTACATTTATGTATGTGTTTGCGCGTGTGTATATGTAATCGCTGTTGCCTGAGGTACTGCGTCGCAAACTGGGATTGTGTGTGTGTGTGTGTGTGTGTGTGTGTGTGTGTATCCATCCTTTCATTCTTCATCTTGATCGATCCGGTGTCCCTAACCCCTCTTTCTAATCTCTCAAGCGATTAAGCTGCGGCGCTTCACAGCCCCAGCAAAGGTTACTGCGCACTTTAAGGTTACAGCGTGCTTTAAGTGAGCCAAGACGTCTAGGAAAGGGACTTGAGTGATGGCAGCCTGGGGCAATGCCAGCTCCTGAAAGGCTAAATAACTGGAGATGGATGGAGGAGGACTGCTGGACCCGGACCGGTCCAAATTGTATGGACCAATGAGGTGTAATGAGATGAGGCTACAATAGTTTAGCAACTTGATGTACCGAATGACGGTACATAAAACTGCCGCTTATATACTGTAGGCATACTGTAAAAGCTATTAGATTTGTCAAAGAGATGACACAAGCAGGGCGATAAAGGCACAATCTCAATTCTATTTTTCTACCCCTACCCCTTACCCCTACCCCTCGGCCTTTCAAACGGAGCTGTAAGGGGTAGGGCTTTAAACTGTACCCCTATGAATTGGGATAACACTTCACAGTCACGTACGTCATAGGTCCTCGCCGTCAGTTGGTAACGTAACCAAAAGCGACAGCTTCATCAGCCAGAAATAAACAAACATGCCTGCTGCCGTATTGTAGCGCTGTCCTGGGCGATTCGGGTATTTTTACAGATATTTGAATCGAATAGAAGGAATACCATCAAGCGAAGGCGTCTTCGACATCTGGGATTGCTGGAGCTTCTTACGGTATGTAAATTAATGCAAATAACGCATGTAAAGCGTGTGTGGATATCATAATGTGTGTGTGTGTTTGAAACTGCTTGTAACTGTACATTTTTGATATCGTGTAATATAGAATCAATTTGCTTGTGTCGTTGGATTTGCTGATTTATTGATTGGAGTAACGTTAGTATCGTAACCTGGCTAACCTATCTGAAAGCATAAGCTTTAGCGTAGCCTTTGTTAACGTTACTCGCCTTGTTCCGTTTGTGATAAACATGCAGCTCACGCGTTTTTGAAGCGGTTTTCTTTGTACAAGGTTCAGATTTGATGAGGTAAATAAATGCACTGCATTGTGTGTGCCATCGATGTGTTGGTTTGGGAGGATGAAAGCCTGATCTTTCCATGTTTTTTCTTTCCAGCAGACGCCGGGTCATCCTACAAATTATTGCCGACTGGACCACAACATGCCTGTTCTAAGATGCCTAAACATGCCTGACATATTTTAAAATGATCTGTTAAGATGTTTTGTTTGTGAATGTACCCCCATTTTTTTCTTATCCCTTGTATAATAAATCTCTTCATACAAATATCCGTTCCTGTCGTTCATATGATGTTGATGTGATAACGTTAATCATGCTCATAAACCTTTTGTCCTTAGGCTAATTTCTTTTATTACATTACTCACATTACAGACTCGTAAGGCAGATTATTTTCAGAAATAGTGCAAATAACAGTGCAGTCAATTAACAATATGAACATAAACGGGCAACAGTGCAATCATCAAGAACGAGATGGTAAGTGACCGGAGCAGGAACAAGGAAGGTGCATGGCACATCGGAGTTGCTGGGCTCAGCATTGCTCTGGGGGAACAAGACATGACATTATAGCATGCACTTTTATCCATTATAGAAAAATACAAATAAATACAATTTCAAAAGAGACAACACGGCATTTTCACGTGCATTGACTGATTACTCCTCTTATATCAGAAACAACTACACATTGCCACCATAGTAACCTCACACAATAGATCAGTTATCACAATCTAAAACAGTTAAATTATGGCAAAAAAAATGCTACTTACATTTGTGTTCTTCTCTTGTCAGGCGCCGCCATTGTAAAATGTTTCGCGTTGCCAGGTAATCGCGTTGTATTCTGGGAAATATCTTGTACCCCTCCAAACGGAGTCTGCCTGTCCGTACCCCTACGTTTCGAGGGCTACATAGCCCTCCCCCTTACCCCTACCCCTCTGCCTTAACGAGTATTGGGATAGCCCTACCCCTACACGTGAACGCGCAAAACGGAGGGGTAGGGCCAAGGGGTAGGGCCAAGGGGTGAATTGAGATTGGGCCATAGTATGCACGGTCACTGCAGTAAAGCTTAGTGGACTGAATTGAATTGAGCATGAGAGAGAGAAAGAGAGAGAGAGAGAGAGAGAGAGAGAGAGAGAATCCTCCTCTCTTCAGCAGACTGCTATGGTGCAACTGAATCCACAAGAAAGAGAAAGATAAGAGTGTGTGAGAGAGAGATAGAGAGAGAGGAAAGGTGAATAAAATTCTTCTCTCTCTTCACCAGACTG
>JAODXP020009800.1:0-52500 GCA_027497455.2 Sardinella longiceps | reverse complement strand
CTGTGTGTGTGTGTGTGTGTGTGTGTGTGTGTATTCATGTCCTCCAGGTCTCAGGTAGCAGACAAGTACAGTGTATAATAATGACCTTGGTAAAAGCAAGTAGAGAAAACTCTCCTACATGCAAAAACATTGTATATTATTCTCTGAATCTGTTTCTTCTGCTCTCACCACATACCAAGTACATGAAGAGTTTGGACGAGTTGTTCCGAGCGAAATAGTAAGTTTGTTACACTAACTGTTAGAAATAGCGGCATAATCATGGCATCACTATCAGCGCTTTTTTTTTCAGTAACGAGTAATGTAATTAATTATTTTTTCCGTCATTTTAACGTCATTTCCGTTACGTTCAATGGAATGCTTCACGTTACTGTAGTCATATGCACACTGCGCTGTCTTGCATGTGCCTGACACAAACGCATATTCTAAGAATCACAAGGCTGAAAGTCGCTCCAGGGCTGATAATAAATAAATCCTGAGCCTGAACTTTTCTTACATCGTGGGGCACGTGGGCACGTGTGGGGTTGTTATATTTGTGTCACAGTTTTAGAACACTTGATTAAGTGCGAATTCCATGTCTTCGGCAAGTAGGAAGTGATGGCCGGGCAAAGGATGCACAAGTCAGAAGATGTCATTAATCAATCCTAATCATTTCAATGACGATACAATGAGAAGAAGCTGTTTAAATTTTTGTTTAATCCTACTTTAACCCCACCTCTTTATGTTTCAATGCAAGCATTTTCCCCCCCCAGTCATGTTGGTACACCTGAAATCAGACACGGTGCCTGAATACTATCAGCTAAGGAGCTACTCCTTAAAAAAAAGACATTTAGGGCTAAAAGTAGCACAGTCTGGGACAGCTAAGAATTCCAGAGGGATTTCAAGTCACTAAGACCAACTCCTAGTCCTAACTGTACAGTCACATTGGCTGCAAATCCAAGCGACTCAGGTCGCTGAGCTGTCGCTGAGTAGGCGTGATTCAGGGCTGTGATTTGTTGGTAGCATGTTGCAGCTAACTTGGGTACTTGGTAGAAAATCGTACATCAACACAGAGGTATTTTCTGGGTATAAAACCAATATTTTCCGATGTCGTTAGTATCACTGATACCTCGATTTCCAAAATATAAAGTCATAAATCCCCAACTTTTAAGTTTGTGGCCAAATTTGAGATTGTTGTCGTTAGAATCGCCATCTTCTCAAGTTTTGTTCAGAGTGCCTCCTTTTCACCTGCATTGGCTGTCGTCGAGTCGCATCGGTCCTCATTTGCATAGAATAGACTTGAAGCAGAGACACTTATATGGGAGGAGACAAATCACTTCAGAAGTCCTCCCATTGAAATGCACTGCCCGGGCTGCCCGAGCTCTGCATTCAAAATCTATTGACACCGCGCAAGTCCTGCTTACCGCGCTGAAAACGCTTGGAAAAATAGAACTCGGGAGAACAGCACGGGAGCTGTGCGGTTCACCGTTCAGAAACCGGACAGGAGCCACACAGAACACACGTGCAGTCTGAATTATCTAACCTGTTAACATGTATTGAAAATGAATTTGCCCCAAAACCGCGCCCGCATCGCTTACGCGCCACTCACGCACAGGTTTGTGTGTGAATCGGCCGTCAGATTTAAACAAGGATTCACACCATATACTTTTTAAGTCCATACGACCAGTCAATCTGTACTTATGGAGGGTCCGATCTTGTTAAGCCCAAATAGCTGCCTGAAGGCGTATCAAATATGGCGGCCAAGTGATGTGACATGCCTTAGAAGGACTTTGCTTGAAGTCTATTCTTGGCCTGCCCACCGGGTGACTTGTCGCTGGTCGCTTTCTCTTATTCGTCCTTTCCGAAACTAGTCCCTAATCACTACCACTTGGTCATGAGGTGCACTTTGGTGGAAGTCATCTCTGCAGCTTAAACGAGTTCCCTTCATAGTGGGAGGGGTATAAATAGGGCTAGCTGCTTTCGGACAAACTTCCCACCATTGCTGCTGAAAGGAAAAGAGCATCCAGGAGACGAAAACGCTTAAGGCATACGATTCTGATGCACCAAGAAAAAGTAGCCATTTTCTGTGTGCTTAGGCCGATATATTGTTATTAGTATTCACTCAACGGAAACGGCACTCCTCTCAGTAACAGAAGCTCTTAAAGAAGCCAAATCAGCAGGACAATCGTCAGTTCTTATTCTACTTGACCTATCAGCAGCGTTTGATACAGTCAACCATAGAATTCTTCTGGATAAACTTAGAAGCATGGGCGTCGGCGGCAAAGCGCACTCCTGGTTCAAATCCTACCTCACTGGACGATCATTCAATGTGTCATGGCTTGGCAAAACCTCAGCAAAGCACTACCTTACCACAGGAGTACCCCAAGGCTCAGTACTGGGGCCCCTCCTCTTTGCTTTGTACACAACAACACTGGGTCCAGTCATCCACTCACATGGCTTTTCCTACCACTGCTATGCAGATGACACCCAGCTTTATCTGTCTTTTCCTCCTGGTGACTCTACAGTGACAACACGGATCTCTGACTGTCTCTCAGACATATCTGCATGGATGAAAGACAACCACCTTCAACTAAACCTCTCAAAAACGGAACTGCTGATCATCCCTGCCAAGCAAACCCTGCACCACAACATCAGCATTAAGATAGACTCTCTATCTGTTGCTCCTACCAAGGCTGCAAGAAACCTAGGCGTAATAATTGATAACCAGCTGACCTTCACGGATCATGTTGCTGCTGTTGCTAGGTCGTGCCGTATCTCTTTATTCAACATTAGGAAAATCAGGCCGTACCTTACTCAACATGCGACACAGCTCCTGGTTCAGACGCTGGTTATCTCTCGTCTTGACTACTGCAACGCTCTTCTAACAGGTCTACCAGCGTGTGCAGCAAAACCACTATTGATGATCCAGAAGGCTGCTGCACGCCTGGTCTTCAACCAGCCAAAGAGAGCACATGTCTCTCCACTGTTCAGGGAGCTCCATTGGCTGCCCCTGGCTGCTCGCATTAAATTCAAGTCACTAATGTTGGTATACAGGGTACTGGAGGGAACTGCTCCAGTCTACCTGAAAGACATCATCAAACCATATGCTAACCTCCAATCGCTCCGCTCAACCAAGGATCGCTGTTTGGAACGACCAGCACCGCGCACAGGTCAATCTAGGCTCTTTTCATGCATTGTTCCTAACTGGTGGAATAGTCTCCCCAAGACTATTAGAACAACAGGCACTCTTTCTACTTTCAAGAGACTCTTGAAGACCCAGCTCTTTCAAGAGTATCTCTTGTCCTAATTCGTTAAATTACTTGGAATGCACTGACCAAGCACTTCTAAACTCTAGCACTTGCTCTCCTATTAGCAAATGGCACTCCCAGTAGGCACTTACTTGTATTGTGTTGCAGCTTAATTGTTATCCCTCTTTTGTAAGTCGCTTTGGATAAAAGCGTCTGCTAAATGCATAAATGTAAATGTAATGTAAATGTAGTATTCATACAGGCGTGCTGTTATTTGGGTCTTCTGTCTTCATTGTATAGTTTGGGCTTTCCAGTTAATACATGCTTCACCTTTTTGCATAAGAAAAGTAAACGTTGCCCTGCTATTTGTAAACATGCACTGTTGCTACATTGAGCGTTCCTCTCTATCCCAAAACGTTCAATGGTACCAAAGCATAATTGAAACAAGGAGAATGGAACCCCGATCTCCAGAGTTCAAGTCAAGTGCGCTACTGCTGCACTACTGACTAAGTACTAACTTATGTGTTTTAGTGCTGTAGTTATACAATGTACTGTTGATTTTGTATATAATTATATTCTAATATAAGGTCTGTTTCCGATATTTATAGATTAGACCCGAACCCCGGTTGTTCAGAAAGCTAAATTGCGTGTAAAGCCATCATGTCTTAGAGAAGGTGAAGTTTGTGTGTCAACAGCAGAAAATACCAGAACACTGGCTCTCCCTGCTTCACCACCACCCTGGGAAAAAGATCAGCTAGAGCATACCTGGGCAAACTAAGGCCCGGGGGCCAAATGCGGCCCGCAGAGCTATTTAATGCGGCCCGTGGAGCCTTCCCAAAATAAAATAATTTCTCATTTAGTCATGGTGACTTAGATTATAGGCCATATTTATCAAATGTGTTGTATTCATGAAATGCAAATTCCACCCTTTTAAACCTGCATATTAACATCCTCTGAAGAAAGTGGGGCTACTGGCTTGAGACTTGCCAATCTACCGACATCAGTTGGTTAACTGTTAACCCTCGGCCCGTTAGTCCAAATCTAAAAGCCAATTGCCCACCCCTGAGCTAGAGCCTCTACAACCTTCGGCCAGGCTGTCTGTATTAATTTCTTTTCCCTCACCAGACGAGCTTCCTGATGTGATGGAAGCAAGGAGAATCGAACCCCGTCCAAGTCAAGCGTGCTACCGCTGCACTATTGACATCTTACTTCTTCATAAGAGTGGTGAAGTACTTATGTTTTAGTGCTGTAGTTATACAAGGTACTTCTTTTCCCCCACCAGATGAGCTTCCTGATGTGGTGGAAGGCTTCATGAACCTAGCAAGAAGTCCAGCATTCAACCATGTTGCTGAGGCCATAGATTGGGAGCCATATACACATCAGGGCGCCAGGGAGCCTGCACCAATCAGACTACTTCATTACAAACTCTTTCCATCCATCCAAATGCAGGCAATCTGTGATGCCAAAGGCAAGTTCCTTGATGTGTTTGTGGGCTACCCAGGCTCAGTGCATGACGCCAGGGTCCTCCGCAACAGCCCGACTTCTACCAGGCCCTGCACCCTCCAGCAGGGTACCATCTTCTGGGAGATGGAGCCCATCCTTGTCTGGAGATGCCAATAGGGATCCTCACGTCCTACAGACATCCTGTGAAAAGCGGGGTTTAGGAGCAGTTTAACAGCGGTCATTCCTGGGCATGAATGGTGGTGGAGAGGGCCTTCGGCATGATGAAGGCACGCTGGAGAGCCACTCTGTAAAAGGCTCTTTAGGGGAACTCAACTTTTGCCCCAAACATCATCGCCTGCTGTGCATTCCTGCACAATCTGTGCCTAAGCATGGATGATGACCTGGTTGACCTGGAGATGCCTGAAGCAGATCCACAGACTGCGCCCCCCCCCCATCAGAGGACCGGAAAGATCTGGCAACCATGAGAGACACAGGATATTAGTCTGTGCATTAGGCCAAGTACCCGACCACTTGAATGAACATAGCTATTGGTAAATTCGACAATGTTTATGCACACTTGTTTTGGTTGTTTTTTGGAAACTATTTGATTTAGTGGTTGGCCATTTTATTTGTAGTCATGTGTACATTTGGCATGTCACACTAAAGTGAGCCTGATTTTCTTAACAGCACATAAAACACTTTGTCAAGACGTGTTTGTGTAATTTTTCGAAAAGTCATTTGTCTGAGGGTTTTGTCAGAGTGCAGAAATCTTGCCAAGTGCGCTTTTATTTCTCAGGTAAGGCAAAATGACAATGAACTCAAAAACATTTGCAGATTTCACAGGAGAAAAAACATTTTGGCAACTAATCTTTCAAACAAATTTAAAGGTCCCATATTACGCTTTTTCGAAGCTAACTTTTTTTAGCTCTAATGATCAGAATGGGTTGTTTCTCATGGGAGGTGCACCAGGTAACTAGACAGGTAACATTGAGTATTTTCCATGTAGCCTATGACAGACCACCCCTAATTAATCAATTGATCATTTTCATTGTCCTCAGCTGCAAAGTGCCTGCCAATTTAAAGTCTGTGTAGAGCAGGGGTGGGCAATTATTTTGGCCAAGGGGCCACATTGGCTTTCAGATTTTGACTAACGGGCCGGGTGTTAACAGTTAACAAACTGATGTTGATAAATTGGCAAGTCTCAAGCCAGTAGCCTCACTTTCTTCAGAGGACATGTTAATATGCAGGTTTAAAAGGGTGGAATTTGCTTTTCATGATCATACAACACATTTGATAAATAAGGCCTATAACCTACGTCACCATGACTAAATGAGAAATTATTTTATTTTGGGAAGGGTCTGTGGGCCGCATCTGGGCCCCGGGCCATAGTTTGCCCAGGTATGGTGTAGAGGCAGTATAGACCCAAGAAACACATTCAAAAGCCATAAAAAGTGTTTTTTGTAATATAGGACCTTTAGCAATCGCTCAGTTTGCTCACTGGTCTCTGTGTCGCTCATCCTCCTTTTTGGATTCAATTCTTAAATGCTCATTAAGGGCATTTGGCCTTAACCATTACACTACGTAAGGCTGAAAAACAGTTCTGTTACAAACTATAAGAACATTTTGTGAATGAATATACAACAAAATTGTGTTTTTATCCAAGAAAAAACAATGACTTAATTTTCAACTTGTGGATAGAGGCTAGCGTATTCAAATGTTAGCCAAATCGGTCATCAGAACAATGAAATACACATGTGTACGAACACAATTATTCGGGACTCACATTTGAATGAACTGTCCTCCATCACAAGCGGTAAAAAACAGAACACACCCTCGAAAAGTCGGCATCGGTGCTGACTCGACACTGAAGGGTTTTATAACCCACTTCCACTTAGGTAAATTGCTTTCGGATAGCACTTGATTTGACTCACCCTTCATGTCGACTTGCAAACGAAGGGGAAGTGTGTAGGGGGAGGGTCTAGGGACTGGTTTCGGAAAAGGCGATTGACAATGAATCGAAACCGGTCGTGTGGCCAAAGTCGCTAGTCACTAATCTGACTGCGGATTAACACGTTGTGATTGTATGTAGTACGTCTTTTATCTTTGGAAATGCACATGCAATACCATTTATTCGAGTGTCCATCATTAAAGAATAAACATGCAGTTTATAAGGAATCTATTAAGGCCACCAAAACCTGTGTAAAAGTAGGCTATATATGCACTTTATTCATGATCAAGTTTAATTTGTGCACTTTCTTTCTAAATGTGCTCTCAAAAATGCAGTACAAACGGTGCAAAGATGCTTCAGTTCACCGCAAATCTTACAGTTTTCATTTGTGGCTTGTGATCTCCATTGTCACAGGCCATTTCCGAAATGGCCTACTACTTGACTACTACATACTGCTCGTATACTGTGGCGTTTTCAAGACGACGTAACGTTACAAAACGTTTACTACGTCACCCATAGGGATGAATGGGAACTGTTACGTTACATTACAAAACGTTACGCCTGTTGAATTCGCCCCGATCTCTGCAGACAGCAGCGTGTAGTATGCAGTACATGACAAATATCATAGGAGTAGTGTGGGCCAATTGCGACAAGCATGTTGCCGTTTTTAAACTCTAATAACTCCTAATCTAACGTTTGATTTTGCTTAAACTCGCCTCTAGTAATTAGCAGACATGTCCTACTTTGATATAAACCTGAAAAAACCTCGTGTCCAATTCAAAAATATTTAGTGAGAGGCTTTTGAAAAAGCATATCAAACAGCTCTTTCAGCGGGCTGGAATGCTGGAATTGCGTGCTCACATGACGGCAGGAGAAGGAAGAGACACGTGGATTTAGTGATCTCATGTTGCTGTTCATAAAGTCTCATAACTCCTAATATAACATTTCATTTTGTATAAACTCACCTCTGGTAATTAGCAGACATGTCCTACTTTGATATAATCCTGAAAAAACGTTGTGTCCAGTTCAAAAATAATGAGTGAGAGGTGTTTGAAAAAGCATATGAAACCTGGAGCTCTGTCACGTTAGCTCTGTGTTAGCCCCGCCCACGGGGATTGTGTGCCTGCATGACGGCAGGAGAGGGAAGGAGACACAGGTGGATTTAGTGATCTCAACGAAGCAGGTTTGAATCAAATCAAATCAAATATTTGGGCTGTCAGGAATGAAAAAAATAATAAAATGGAGGCGATAATAATAGTTTTACCCGCGATTAGAACCAAGAAAGCTCCAAGAAGTGTGGAGCTCCATCAGCCGCCATTACGGAGGTCATATCGAGGTCAATACTTGACGTATCGCTCTGATTTGGAGGGAATGTTCGTGAGGGTCTTAGGAGCATTTTTGTCATTTACATCAATCGCGTATCTCTTACCGTTTTTGCGCTACATGCGTTTGAAATTTAGACGCAATTGTTGATTTTAATCTTGGCGCTTAAAGGGTTAACCTTGAGTCAGGTTGAGCACCTGTAGTCCATTAATTAATGAGGTTCTGGTCATGTGGCCAGCGCCTCTTCTGCTGCTTGCATATGCTGCTACTGGGGAGTAGTATATGAGGCTCAGCCAGTCAAGTAGAGCACCTGCAGCTAATTAATTAATTGTGGGAAGCAGTAGTGTGTGCTGAGGCACAAGCAGCATGTAGCACATGTAGCATAGTAGTAGGCCATTTTGGAAATGGCCCCTGTTTCCCTAGATTTATCATCCTCCCCCACTTTTCCTGTTTACTCACCCCATCCGTGACATATCTTTTTTGCCAAAATAGTCTGCTTGCTTCTCTCTGAAGCTCAGTGGCAATATCTTCTGTGTTCAGTCTTTAATCCACAGAGCACTTGAATGGATTTTGGACATTGTCCATTATTAGCATTATGCTAGGCCTTGTCTTGGTGAACTCCACACAGTGAATGCCTCATCCACCCAAAGATCATGCCAGTACAGTGCTTTACATCATACAGCATCTCTGGGTCTTTTTTTCCTTTTGCCTGTATTGGAATTTCATCCAATGTTTCAATAAGATTACAGCGGTCAGGACAGGACATCTCATGATCATGCACACATTTTTCACGGAAAGTGCTTTTTCACGGAAAGTGCTTTCTTTGGCATTGCTCAGGGCAAATGTGCAGCAATGAGTAGCACAAGCTACCTCACAGTGCATTTTAAAACGCATCTTTATGTATCTCCTCCCAGCTTCTTCTAACTTGCGCACAATGATGCCAGTGTTTTCAAAATCCAAAGACTGTTGTTGAAGAATTTGAGTGTTATGAAGTTTGAGTGTTATGAAGCCTGCTAAAATTTCCATGGTTTCAGGCACACCTTAAAGTGCCTCAGGTACAGTACACCCTCTTCAGTGCATTATGTATGGAGTCCATGAATTAATGAGGTTCTGGTCACTTCTGCTGCTTGCATACCATGCTGCATACTGGGGTGTAGTATATGAGGCTCAGGCCCGAATCACACACAAACTGCGCGTTCGCGGTGTGGGAGCGGGGCGGTCCGTAAGCGGTGTCTGTGGGCTTGGGCATTCACACAAGAAATTGTCTCTGCGGTGTTCTGCACGAAGCGGCTGCCCGAGCTCTGCATTCAAAATCTATGGACACCGCGCAAGTCCCGCTTACCGTGCTGAAAACGCTTGGAAAAATAGAACTTGTTTCTATTTCAAAAAAGCAGCACGGGAGCTGCGCGGTTCACCGCTCAGAAACCGGACAGGAGCCGCGCAGAACACGCGTGCAGTCTGAATGACCTAACCTGTTAACATGTATTCTAAATGAAACCGCGCCCGTGCCGCTCACGCACAGGTTTGTGTGTGAATCGGCCGTCAGCCAGTCAAGTAGAGCACCTGCAGCTAATTAATTAATTGTGGGAAGCAGTAGTGTGTGCTGCACGGTGTGCTGGGGCACAAGCAGCATGACCGTAGAGTAACCGAGGGGAAGGGGGGTTTATTCCAGACTACGTGCAGAGATAAATGTTTAGCGGAGCTACGTAGGATGGCATCGCCAGGCTATCTTTCCATGGCTGGTTGCAAAGAAATGCCATTCAGCATGTGTAGGTGGTATGTATAGACGATGGAAGTGGTGAAGGCGGTCTGGATCTTCTGTTCTTAGGTATATCTTATCCTCCAAAATGCAAAACTTATGAAATTGGCTGGTTAATTTCTCCTCTTCCGATAAGCTCTGACGGTTGGTTTATTGTGCTGCGCCTTCCACACCTCAACATCACTCAAGGGAAACAGGGGATCAGGCTTCACCTTTTTCTGAACAGAGTTATCCAGAGGGGAGACTTGTAGGGTGTTAACACTTTCGTTATATAAATGCATGAACAGCAACAGCATCATGTTTTAAACACTCGGATATCACACACATGTTAATGCATTTCATCTCTGAACTTGGTGAATCCCTGATATATAATATTTTCTGCAAAATCAAGCAGAATTATCGCTTCGCTTTTGTCAATTTCGTTTTTTAATGTCTTTAAAACGTTAGCATTAAAGCTTTAGCAATGAAGTGGTACTGTGTAGGATTGCGGAATGAATCACATATGGAGTCGATAAAATCTATAACAGCATTTTCAAATGAGAAGTGTGATTCTATCTGTATGTACCCACTGCTTGTACTGTATTGTGTCACTAGACTCAAACTCGTGGGAAGCAAATAGGCTGCTTATGTACTCTTGTAGTGCCTCTTTGTTAGGACACTTGTCAGAAGCATGTAAAATACAGTCACGACTATCTAGACTGCACACAAGTTTTGAAAGCACATCCTTATAGTTTGCAGTTTCTGGTAATGCTGCCACCAACAACTTTGCATTTTGGTGGTACTGACAGACACATAGAATGTGTACCTTTTGGACCCACAGCCACACACCTTTTAAGCCTCAATTCACGAAATGTCGATAATTCATAATTTTCTGAATGGCTATCTTTGAAAGCTGCATATAGCTCACTTAGATTAGCCAATAGCAAACGTTTCTGTTTGTGAATTTTGCCTTCATCTGTAGTGACAGACAACTATTCCTTCTTTCCCAGACACACTCTGGAAAATTCATCTGATTCAAAAACAGCTGAACCTTTTCTTTTGTCTGTTGTGATATCACATTGCCTAACTTTTCACCAAATATTGGCTTACTCCAAATGTGGTCTGAATTTTCTGTCTACTCCAGCTATCAGGAACTGGAGTTAGTATTAGAATCTTTTCTTTCCTTGATGCTACTTTTACATTTTAGCACAAGAGATTCTACAAGCACTCTACAATCATCACAACCATCTACACCTGTCTCAATTTGTGTTATGTTGAAAGTGAAGATTGTGCACATCCCAGGAAAAGATGGAGGGCAAAGGCTGACTGTTATCGTGAATTGGCACACTTACTCAACTTATGTTATGACCATCAAGTTGCATAGCATGTTCTCAGCAGACATTTGAATAATTTTGACCTTTCTTTTAACGTAGCTGTTTGTTTTCCCTTGTGCCCATATACTTGATTGGCGAACAGCCTAGTTTGCTGAAAGAAATGTCTTGTTGAAGATCATCTGCAGGTTGGAAGGCTTCTGTATTAGCCCCCTTGGTCTACGCTTGAGCTTTGCACAAAGGCCTGGCATTTCACCATTGACAAGAGATTGCAAGGTGCAGGTATGAACTGTAGAAGTTTGAAAAGATTACATTTGATTTCGCCCAATCACAAACGTTACGCACCAGCTTGGTTATGATTGTGAAGTAAGCTACGCTACAACAACAGAAACTCGACGTTATCTCTTCCGATCCTGCTTGCTTTTTGGACTGTGGACGATGCCAATGACCGGAATGCCAGACGGAGTCGTGGAGGAAAATGATTATTGAGCTACGTCAGGCAGAGCCAGGCTACTTCTGTATTCACCTTTTTCACCTGGCCGCCATGTTCCGAACGAAAACGAGGCTCGGGTGGTAAAACTAGAGGAAGTGCCGACGAAACGTTAATTTAATTCAATTCAATTTTATTAGTATATCGCTCAAATACAGTACATTGTCTGCTCAATGGTGTTTTTGCCCCCAACGGCACCTTCCAGGCAGCACAGCCTAAAAGGCACTACCCTTACCCTATTCCTAACCCTAACCCCCTCAATCCTCATCCTAACCCAGGGGTCGGCAACCCAAAATGTTCAAAGAGCCATATTGGCCCAAAAAAACAAAAACCATACCTGTCTGGAGCCGCAAAAATCTAAAAGCCTTATATAAGGCAACATAGACTGTCAATAGGCTACATAAGTTGTATGTCTACTATTAAAATGACTAAGTAGGCTACAAGTACAAAATGAACATTCATGATTAAATGTTTATTTTCCCTGCAGCGCATCCTTGAGAGAATTACGCACCACGTGATTACTGATGTAGCCTACGATAGGCCTATTGCTGCTTCAAGTTTAGCCTAACTTCCATTACAATATTAATGTGTTGGGTTTTGTTGCACTTGTTTTAGGTCTCCAGAACAAAAAAGTGCATAGCCTCAGGCTATTTTCAGCCCGTCTGGAAATTAAATGTTCTCTTCAACGTCAATAACAATAGAACTCACTGTTCAATAAACAATCAACATAGCGCAAAAACATGTCGTTAAAACGCAGCTTGCAATTACAAAAATAAAACGGCTGCCTTTTGAAAAGGTAGCTATGTAAAATGCCACGTTAAGTAGCCTAAGTCAGTGCAAATGAGAAAAATAAATAAAACAAACTTTTAATTCTCTCCCTTACTCAGCGTCAGACATTAAATAAATTACAATCGCAAAGGAGAACGCAGCTTGCAATTAAAAAGCAGCTGGCTTAAATATTAATCAGTCAGTCGAAATTAACAAAATTAAAATAAGACAGATAAACTTTGATTTCTGTGCATTATCCTCTTCTCATTAGTTCGCAAATGCCACGAAGCAGCAGCATCCTTCTCTTCCCCCCTCAGCTACAGACACATAGGCTATCATCGGACCTGAACCTTGCAAATAATCACTGTTGAGTGTGTGATCGTGATGGGCGTCTTTGAACTCTCTCAGGGATGAGAAGTGGGAGAGCGTGCCTCGCTCTATCCCTGACTGTCAGCTTGCACTCGAATGATAAAATGGTTTCCAGCGTTTGAAGCGCAAATTTCTTAAATATCAAATAAAATGAAATATATTTACAATTACATAGGCTACATTCTTACAGCATAAGAATGTTTGTGTCATGTTTACCCCCAAAGAAACCATAGGCTATTATTTTTCCATTTTCACACATTTTTGCAAAACCTCCATTGAGCAACTAAGGGGGTGCTAAAGAGCCGCGTGCGGCTCAAGAGCCGCGGGTTGCCGACCCCTGTCCTAACCCTAAACTGAGTGGAGTAGTGCCTTGAAGGCAGCGCTGCCTAGAAGGCACCGTTGAGGGCAACAAATACCAAAGACCACATTGTCTCGCGGCCTTTACCGGCAGTACGGGAAGCATCCATGAGAAACGGGGGCAAGGAAAAACTCCCTTCGCTTTATAAATATAATAATTAATAATTTCTCACAGATGCCGGACAGAAAATCTACTGCTGGTCCCCTCTCTTACTATTGGTCAGGTGGAAAGTCGGGCAGATGAGGCGCATCCCATTCCCAGAAGCTACTTCTGGGGAAGTTTTACCACCCAAGCCTTGTTCTAGTGCCTCATAGTGACGTAGGTGAAAAAGGTGAATTGCTTAGTCCAGCTTCCTCAGGTGGTTGGCTGCCTCTTGGCTGCTCCACTTTGGCCTTTTCCTCATTTAAAACAGCAGAGGGATCCTGTGGAATTAGTCACGAATCAGTGAAAAGGGCAAAGTATTTGCTGCTGTCTAATTTAATTAATATGTAAATTAGTGAGCATGCTTTTAGTACAAATGCTCCTAAAACACTTTTAAACAGGAATTTGAGATATATATATATATATACTATACTCACACAATAGTATTGCGAGCCTTCATACCTTGTTATGAATACTTTCATGTGATGTCAGTAGGCTACTTGACCAGTGAGAAAGAAACAAATTATAGTACATTTTTACTTACTGAATGCCGAATTCTCATGCCCATCAACACACTCACACACACCTAAGTCCGTCCTATCTGCTTCCTGCCCATCCACTAATGGAAAATAACAATCAAGGCCCAGTCATCTGTCTGTCCTCAAAAACAACACGGAGAGGTCCCCAGACGCACGCACACGCACACACACACACACACACACACACACACACACACACACACAGCTTGCCTGTCCTTAGAGACAGGCCTGAGAGCTCTCTGGACACGGACACACACAAAAACACACCCCACACAGAGAGAGAAAGTAATGTTATGTCTCCAGATGTACACACACACAATGCATGTTAGAGCCCAAATCTCATACATGACATGAGGCGCGCGCACACACACACACACACACACACACAGAGTTATGTGATTCAAGCTTTGCTGTAAAACTGAATACAATTACCATGACTTGACTTCTTCTTCCCCTAAATACACAGTCCCATTAGTTCCCTTAATGAGACCAAAACAAATAAATGCATTAAAAAATAAAATACAATAAATGTAAAAAAAAACAAAATAAGCCACTAACAATAAAGCATTTAAGAGCAAAATCTAACCCTCTGCCTTTAACAGATCACTAAATGAGCTTTGACTCATCCCTTGGAGAGACGAAAAAGCAGGGAAAAAACCCATTAGGGATGCGACGCCACATTAACCAAAGCGAACTGAGATTTAAAACAAAATAAACAAGCAAAAAACATAATTTGTTGTCTGATTGTGTTTGTTTAGCCTCTCCATTTGCTGACTGAGAGGGAAGGGGTTTTTAACTGCTTCTTTCTGCCCAAGATAAATTAGATACACACACACACACACACACACACACGTACACATATGCAAGGGGTTTTCAACCTCTTGTTATGTCCAATTTGTCTGATTACACTGCTTCACACACACACACACACACACACACACACACACACACACACACACACACACACATTTCACATGGTAGATTGAGAGAACACACTTAAAGGAATAGTCCACCTCTTTATGGAAATTGGTTATTCACACCCTTACCTGGAGTTACATATGTGGGTAAGAGCATTTTAGTCTCAGTGCATGTGTTGTCCTCGTCTGGCAACCCCATTTCTACCTTTAGCTTAGCATAGGCACTGGAAAGTAAAGTTGCCAAAGAGTTGCTATCTGGCAACTTTGCATTCCAGCGCCTATGCTAAGCTAAAGCTAAACACTGGGGGTAATTGCTGATGCTATACTAGGAAAACGCATGCACTGAGACCAAAATGCTTTTACCCACACATGTAACTCAGAGTAAGGAGGTGAATAACCAATTTTCATAAAGGGGTGGAATATTCCTTTAACATGCATACACCCAATCATGTACCCTCACCCACACACGCACACACACACACATCCAACTTATAACCATTCTGAACAGCTCAGCTAATCATGTAATTCTGAAACATTTTGTGTGAAACAGCAGCCAAACCAACCTAGGAAATGATTGGCAGACAATCTGGCAGTGAGATTTGAGGTGCTGTCTGGCAGCAGGTGTGATTTGTATTTTTGTCAAGGACTAAGGTGGCAGAGGGATTTCCATAGGGAAATACAGTTAGATGGAACCATATCCAGAATTAGACAAAGTTTCAACACTTTTCCAAAGTGTCAAAATAAAAGAAATACTCTCAAATCTCCCTCTAGTCTAACATCTCGATGTCTAGCGCAATACCTAAATTGTCATAGGTTTTACATGTATTCATCAAATTAGCAAGTGCAGGCATGTTAGACCATTGGGTGCAATGATTGGACAGGTAATGAATGACGAAAAGTCTTCCTAGAACTTTCGCTAAAGCTTCCATTTACATTGACAAATTGTTATTGGTCATTTAAAATTAAGATTTTCTCAAAATTCCATCCAAATAATCCCACCCAATCTTAAAGTGTCCAAAAAGTGGAAACTCAAAAAATCACTTTCTCTGTCTCTGTCTCTCTCTCTCTCTCACACACACACACACACGCACGTTTCCAGTTTGGGTTTAGCTTAGTCACGACTGCACTGATTTAATTCAGGCCACTCAAGCAGAACTATTTAATCAACTTGGCTCTTCAGGCAACGTGAATGTGTTTGAGGTCTGCCCTACACACACAACTTAATCAGTTCCAGTCCTCTAAAACCATATGCAATCAACCAGGAGACACTGCAAGAGTTGTCACAGGGGCGTTCTTCACCAACTGTGTCATTAAAAGAACGACAAAATGCTTAATCCTCACAAACATCCACATTTATTACTGTAAGTCAGTTACTCACACCGGAGTTCTCTTTTGGAATTTTATTTGTTGTGTTACGTCTCGGTCGTCCGTTGGGAACATCTTTTAACTGCTTCTTAAAGAGACACCTGGCAACGTTTTCACTGTTAATTTACCAGCCTCAAAGTCTCTTTGATGATTAAATGCTTCATTACGGGTTGAATGATGGATCTCTCTGCTGCCCCCTTATGACCCCTCATGGAGACAATATCTCTCCCCCCACCCCCCGAGGACCCCTCTTGATTGCAAAAAACAAAAAAAAAAGTATAGCTATTGTTCTTCCCGAAGCAACAGTTTTAAAAAGGCATGTAATTGCATGTGGAAAAATATGATAGTCCAAAAGTGTTTTTTGATGCTCAAGAGAAGTGTCTTAGTATTTCTATCTCTATCAGACATTTTTGTAGCACACATTTTTACAGACCCCCTGGCAATGTGCCGCGGACCCCAGTTTGAAAACCAATGTCTTAGTCAACGCAATGCACAGAAATGATCAACTCTGGTTTTTACTCACTAGCTTGCAACTAAATTCATATTTATTGGTGTGAATGTACAACGTGGTCAATATTTTTTTTTAAGATTCAGCAGCTGTAGGTGGAGCTACAGAGTTAGAAAATGGCAGTCCTACCTAGTCCTAAAAATGTGACACCAAAACAAATACTCTGATAAAAACTATGCCTCAAACATTGGCAAAAAGTTGCCTTGATTAGTCTGTCAAAAAAGTCAGCAGTACAAGAACAACCTGCACTCACACAGGACAAAGTTCTAACACACCTCCTTATAATAAAGCAGTGTCACAAACTACACACACAAAGTACACACACGTGCGCGCTGCGCCTGCCACGCTCCAATAAAACTCCCGCACCCCTTTGCTGTTGAAGTCCGAGGCTGTCGGTGGCAGGTTCCAAATTGAAAGTGCCGACCTCACAAGGGGTTGAGATGGTGAGATCCCAAAATACCAACACTGCCATAACTCACCCATGACAGGAGAATCACAGGGAGGAGAGGAGAAGGGGGCCAATGATCTGTGTGTGTGTGTGTGTACTATAATCTCCCAAAGGCTCACTATTGCTTTCATTCATTCACTCTCTAACTCTTTCATTCACTTACTCATTCATTCATTTATTTATTCATTCATTCATTCACTCACCCATGATAGAAGTAGCGGGAGGTGAGGGGGCCAGTAATCTGTGTGTGTGTGTGTGTGTGTTTATCACTATCATCTTCTAGAGGCCCACTATCACTTTCATTCATTCACTCACCAACTCTCTCATTCACTAACTGCATTCATTCAGTCATTCACTCACCCATGATAGGAGAAGTTGCGGGAGACGAGGGGGCCAGTGATCTGTGTGTGTCTGTGTGTGTGTATCGCTATGATCTTCCACAAGGCCCACTACCTATTTCATTAATTCACTCTCTAATCCTTTCATTCACTCACTCACTCACTCTGTCATTCACTCACCCATGATAGGAGAAGTCATAGGAGGCGAGTAATCTGTGTGTGTGTGTGTGTGTGTGTGTGTGTGTGTATATATCACTAAAATCTCATAAAGGTCCATCACTTTCATTCATTCACTCTCTTACTCTTTCATTCTCTTACTCATTCATTCATTCATTCATTCCCTCCACCAAGGAGGTTATGTTTTTGGTCGCGTTGGTTTGTCTGCCTGTTTGTCAGCAGGATAACTCAACAAGTACTGCACGGATTTGGATGAAATTTTCAGACAATGTGTATATTGGGACAAGCAATAGCTGATTCTCTTTTGGTGGCAATCGGTGGTCCGGAACATGATCTAGAATTTATATTGTGTCTCTGACCACATTGCCTTGGCGGAGGTCTGTGCTCTCTGAGCACTTTCCTAGTTCAGAGTAGAGAGGAAAATCGTCCGCACACTGCTTACTCCCAAAGAGGCTTTTTTATTCAATTAAAACAACGTTTCGACCCGGCAGGGTCTTCATCAGGCTTAGGTGTCACTGTTTCCTCTCTACTCTGACACGTTTCCTTGTCCTGCACCTGGCCTCAGCGAGGTGGGATGTGCATACATTTACTTGGTCAATCACTTTCCTAGTTCATTCATTCATTCAGTCACTCACCTATGATAGGAGAATCACCAGGAGGCGAAAGGGTCAGTAATCTCTCACCAAAGCACAAACAGAGAGTATCACTTGATCACTCGTTGGAATATAACACTGCTTTCTGATTGGCATTCCTCACATCTCAATATCACCATATAATATCAACTAAACAAAAAACTGTTTGCCAACTGTGTAGAGCCCATTCCTCAGGATTTAATGTAGTTATTACTTTACTTAAATTATTTAACTTTGCAAAAACGTCTGGAATCCCTCAACTGGCATAGCTTACATTTCCTTCCTTGTGGGCAGATGTCAGAGCCTTTCCATTCCCAGAAAACCAGCCAGCCTTTGGTTGGAGGAAGCCTTAGCTAACGGAGTGAGATCCCCTGACTGTGCTGAAGTCATGTGCGATATAGACCAGAGGCTCTAGGGGGCGCTAACCTAAATTATGACTTTCTTCCCTGTATAGAAACTTATAGAAAGTTCATTGGACCAGTCCACACCATCTCATCAAAGAACTTATATACCACTATCTGTGATCCACATTTACACACTCAATGACCTGGTTTATTTAAACCCTTCCTCCCTATGGGGTGCTCAAGACCTGTGCTGCGTGTGTGTGTGTGTGTGTGTGTGTGTGTGTGTGTGTGTGTGAGCTGGGGTACTGGAAATGATGAATGGCGGACTGGACATTGTGACAACTCATTGCCATCATGTAATAAATGTGTTCTCACCATGTCCAAAAGAGCCGGACAGCACATTATTCATCCTGTGTGTGTGTGTGTGTGCGCGCATGTGTGTGTTATTCACATATGGTTACTGACGGGTTGCCAGAGGCTATTTAAAATTATGATCCATGTACAACACCCACTGAAAGCGTACACTAGGACACTCGCACAGTTACAGAATGATTCAGTAAGTAAGCTCATAGTTTTCAATAAATAACAGTAACAATATGGTGATAAATTATAACTGTAGAATATTTTGATAAATGTACACTAATAATAAAAAACATTTAACAAAAAATAATACAAAAGGCCCGATGACACAGCAGCCACACTGGTTGCCTAGGGATACACTAATGTACTGTAGCTAAACCTCAGCCTCAACGCAATACTGTATAAACTCCCTTAACAACTGCCTGCTTATCCTACCCGCTAGCCATACTTATAGTACAAGACTTGTTAGTGGGTCCTAACTGTGATGTGTGCTTGTGTGCGTGTCAGCTTGGCATAAGTATCAGAGAGCGGTCAATATACCTGCTTAGCTTGCTGGCACTCACTGCCTGGTCTTTTGACGACTAGCTAGGCCTTTGGCCAGCCCAAGCATCTTCTTGTTTAGGTTAGGTCTGTTTCTTAAAAGTGAGGTTAAATTCAAAATGGAAATGTATGACACAAACAAATTGTCCAAATGCCACCATGTTGTTCTTCTACACACGTGTGGCATAACTACTATCAAGAGGGAATTTTGAGGCAATCCTAGGCTAATTAAGTGCCTTGATAAAGGGATGGGTGTTCAATTAACCAATTAGTGACAGGAAGTGACATCACTGATGATCCACCTGTGAGTCTGACACACTAAAAAAATATGCAGGACGGCCATGATACTGTATGTGCACCACACACTCCACTCCAAAGTTGTTTTCAACATTGTGTCTTGCGGTCACTGTTTTCTTGCAATGACGTGTGTGATTGACGCAAGAATTGAACGCAAAATATGCATGGCGTCTATGATGCAACACGTATGCATTGTCTACTACAGCAAGCAAAAAAGTCAAAAAAGTCAGCAGTACAAGAACAACCTGCACTCACACAGGACAAAGTTCTAACACACCTCATAATAATAAAGTTGTGCTGCAGTGCCACAAACTACACACACAAAGTACACACACGTGTTTGCACTCTGTGCCAACCACACTCCAATAAAACTCCCGCACCCCTGGCGTTGGAAGTCCGAGGCTGTTGACGCAAGAAATCATGCAAAATATGCATGGCGTCTATGATGTTTACAAGTATGCATTGTCTCCAGTAAGTAAACTCCAGCTCTTAAGAGTTCGGACAGAAACAAGCCCAATGGGTGGCATTTCATTTCCTGACATTTGGTGTGAGAAACGATTTCACTCACAGCACCACCTCTCTCTTTCACACAGCATCTCCATCACTCATACACACACACAAACACACACACTCACACACACACTCACTCTCTCTCACACACACACACACACACACACACACACACACCCTCTCTCTCTCTCACACACACACACACAAACACACACTCTCTCTCTCTCTCTCTTTCACACAGCATCTCCATCAGTCAGTCACGACACCCGTTCTCCCGTCAAGTGGACGGCCTTTGGGGTTATAAATAGAACCCAATTCAAAGCCCCCCACCACACACACACACACACACACACACACACAGACACACACACACACACACTCATCTGCTCATCAAGCAAATACGCTCTTCAGCACCTGGGGCCCGGGGCTGCCTGAGAAGAGAAGGCTGAGACGGCTGACTGATGGCTGAGGAAGCCGCTGTGGCACTCAGAAAGTCAGAGTGTTTATTTTTAGAGTTTTTTAATAGGCAGGCAGACAGGAAGTTCGGCGACCTGAAGACGCCAGGTGGGTCAGCCAATCAGCATGCACACCTGAGGCCTGCACACACACACACACACACACACACACACACACACACACACACACACACGTGTCCCTGCACACACATGTCCGTGCACACACCTGCCCACAAATACACACACACACACACACACACACATACACAACCGTGCGCACACCTGTAGGCACATACACCGGCACACACACACACACACACACACACACACACACACACACACAGCACTTACTTATTTGAAACCCCTCTCACAAGAGAAATTAGAGACGCACGGTTGGCATTTACAGCCAAAAATATTTGTTGGTAAACAAATTTAGGTGGGTGGTAGTTGAACCAATCAAATGAAAATATATGATCGACCATAGACCTAAAGAAAAACCAACTGCTGGATGACGGATGGCGGCTGTCTGTGGTTTTGAGAACTTGTCAAAAAACCCAGACCGTCATACAAAGACAAGGGCTGGTTATGACCAGGCTAGAAGGATGGCGTGACAGCAGCGTCAATGCCCTCCTCTGACCCTTGTGCACGACCGATGTACAAAACGACCGTAGAATACGAATGGCAGTCATGATGCTTGTATTCATTCTCAGCAGCAAGTAAATCCGAGCCAAACGCACCAAACAACCCAAAAAGTGTTACAGAACCATCACAAAGACTCTTAACCTGCTAAAGTTTGGTAAATTAAGCTGTTCAAAATGACGCTTGTGCACACCTCAGTAGTTTGACAGGTGCGTAGGATATGACGAGTTCAGATGCAAAACCCCCTAACTCCACTTGACCACTTTTTGAGAAAAAGGCCATTTTTTATCAGGCGTTTACAGTGTTTTGATTGTAAACAGATATTTTAGACACGGCGGGGAGCAGGTTTTATTTTGTTTTTTCCCCAAAACATTTCATTTACATATTCTAGATTTACACAGGATTCACACAATATCATTATCTCAATTTTCACAAAAATGGTGTTTAGGGGGTTTTGCATCTGAACTCTTCATATTATCCCAGTGGGGTTATCATTCAAGTTTTAAAAAATTCCGCACACTGTCCACTCCACCAACGAACTTTATTACAAAGTTTCGGTCATCCGACCTTAACCTGAAGAAGGTCGGATGACCGAAACGTTGTAATAAAAATTGTTGGTGGAATGGACAGGTAAATTAAGCTAAAATAGTTGTGAAGTCTTCTTCAAGGAAGACATAGAGGAGGAGACATAGAGACAGAGAAACACATTTCAACCCTCTCACACAACATAGGTCTAACACACACACACACACACACACACAGACTCAGCTGCATCAATCCCCAGGTAATTGGTTCCAGCATGTAATGGCAGCAGACGACACACACACAACAGTGGAAGCAGGCGTCAATGCACCTGCATCTGCTTCGACACACACACACACACACACACACGCACAGACACGCACAGACACAGCAGTTGGAGCAGCCGTTGAAGCACACACTGCTTTAAGTGTGGCCATCGATCCTGTGAGACAGGGCTGTTTCCAGCTGAAACGGATTCTTGCGGCCTAACATACACACACACACACACACACACCTTGTCCCTGACCCACCCTCTTTTTTTCATCGGTGATACACAGACTTTTATTCCACAGATGTGCACTAATGTGCTGTTTTTAGCTTCAGTCACGCAACTCATTTTGGCCTCAGTCTCCTGTCCTCCTGAGTTTCAGCGAGGAGAACAAATTCACTTCTGTTCTATTCTCTCCCTTCCACAGACGAGACTCAACCAGATGAAAGTAGAATAGTACAGGGGTCTTCAGCGTTCTACAGGAGACTCAGGACTGGGATTAACTTGCATGCACCTATGCATTGCCTGGCTGTAACTTCATGGCTCTCATGCCTGTTTTGTGTTCGTTCCATGCATCGGATCATGCAATCAAACTGTGACAAGGCGCAATATTGACAAAAAAAACTTGAGTGGAGACCTCCATCATTGTGCGTTTTGACTGCGTAATGCTGCAACAAGGCTAAACACACAAAATGGTGAATCTCACACAGGGGCACAAACACTAATGCTTGGTCTAACAAGTAAATCCCAGCCCATAGGCTTACAGAGACAGAGTAGAGAGAACCTGTGTTAACGGTAAAAAAAAGGTAAAAAGAAATAAAGGGTATTTGAAAATGTGGTGGCAACTGCAGTCATTTTGTAACCTGATTCACATCAGATACACCGCTAGCAGCTCTGCACAAGCATTAGACATTGCACCCATTAGTAAGGAGGAGCTGTGACGTATCTCTTACAAATGAACAAAACGCAACTATTATACACTAAACTATTAAACACAGTTATATATGAAAGAGATATCTGTAGGCCTATTCTGCAAGTTAAATAGATAATAGTGGCAATTATGCAACAGATACTGATGTTTATATTTGTTTGAAATCGTTGAGAAATTAGAAATCGCGTTGCATCATGGGATGCAGTGTTGTCACGGGGTTGCTTTCAATGTGAGTGGTTGAAGTAAGATGACAGGCAAGTCCAATTATTTGTAAGGATTGTTGATGACATCCAGTCTTCTGAACAACTCTCATATGAAGAGCTTTCAGAAGAGCTTGCAGATACCTGCAGCGTAACGAATGGAGTGTTTCTCAAAGTCGAGAATACTTCCTAGGTAGCACACTCGAAAAATGGGGTTGCATCAGTGCATCCTTGAAAAATCTATGAACAAAGACTTCTGTCCTCGATAGGATTTAGAAGGATTCTTGACTTTGGAACAGTACTTGAAATGCAGCCTTCCAAGCATGCTTCCTTGACTTTGAGAAACACCCATGGCCTGACGTAAGTGAGAATAGTCATTTTGACCCCTATTGAATAATTCTGGAATTGTGACCTAAGTCAACCTGATCCTAAGTTCAGTGCGTCCAACACAAAGCGGAATGTTGAAATTGGGCACTCATGAATTTGCATTTCCATCACCATCATCATGAGTGAAGTGGAAAAAAAGGATAAATATCAAGGCATAGACTTTTCCGGAACAATTTAATCATTCTTTTCCACTGACCAATTAAGCTGTTATCTGGGCTGCACATTAAGTGTTTTTGTTCTGGCTCATCCTTGTCTGGAAGCATAGAACAACCACAGGGACAGTAAACAGTTTGATTTTGTGAAACAGCAAGTGCTTTAACTGCCACACTAAATTATAAGCAACGTAGATTGTCTCTCTCTCTCTCTCGCTCTGTTTCTATGCACTTTTCTCTCAATGGGGAATCATTCCAAGGACGGGTGCACAATCATGACTGCCAACTATGGTTTTCAGCAGTTAATTGAGTTCATCCCTGTCCACATGCAGAGAAAAAACAGGGCCATGGCCTTAATTGAAAGAATAAATTGAACGGCTAAATTGAATGACTAAACGAAAAGACGTGGAGAAGTTTTAATCACATCCGATGAGCATAGATGATGATGATGATGATTGCTGAGGTGTCCTACAGGGATTTTAAAAAATATTCCTCTCCATCATAACAACCACAGGATATGTGCAATAATATTTTTTTGTCCACATAAAATCAAAGAGAATGGCAAATCCTTGGTCTCGGAACATTCAAACATTCTGTAATAATAATCTGCACAGGCTGAAACGGAGTTACCATGGTGACAGCATACAGCGTCACAGGGTTGCCAAGGCAGTGGGTTCTTCCTAACGTGCTTTGGTCTCTTCTTCGTCTCCCTACTAACCAAGCCAGACCATATTTTATTTGTAAGCTTCTTTCTACTCCTGTCAAGAAATCAAAGAAATTGTCAATTAAAAGACATTTACACCATGCAACTTTCCATATTACAACTCAAAGCTATTCAAACACTTACTGACATGACAGCTTGACATCAGAAATAATCACCACCAGTGCTGTAACTTATAAGGAAGAAGTGCAAGGACTACACTACAACAGCACGGTACAAGGACAAAGCGTCCCGGCCCGATTTTCTTCAAGATGCTCTCCTGATACTTACAGAATATATTAATATTTTGATTATTATCTTATATAAAAATATATAGTTTGTTAGCTACAGAGTTTATTTGAAGAATGAAGGTGTAAATAGAGTAATATACCAAAAATTAAAAATCACAGCAGGCAAATGGACATCTCAAATTGCATTTCAGAATGAATTGAGTAAATAAATGAGATAAATGTTTTATCCAAATAACTTACTATTTATATCAGCAGCTTCAGTAATCTGCTGCATGCTGTTTTGGCTGGGCTTTTCTAAGGTGATAATAAGTGAGATACTGCCCCCTTCAGGAAGATTCTCAAATTGCATCTACAGAGTGGCGACGAAAGCAAATGTGGAAGCAGACACAGAAATGTCACATGGATTAGAAAGAACACAAACAGTGTCACCTCTGCAGAAATGTATTGTCACCAAGTAAAAATTCTTCACTACAGTACTTAAGTATGTTTCGGAATGTCATTTTTGTCTTACTAATAGAATAATAATACATTTAATTTAGAGGCGCCTTTCATGACACATGTGCAAAGTATAAAATCGTAACATTATTAAAAGTAGTCATTGTATAATAAAAGAAAAATCTACTAATCTACACAGGTGGGTTTTGAGTTATGTTTTTAAGAATGTGGTTGTGTCTAACTTTTATGTGTGGAGGGAGGTAATTCCAGAGCCTGGGTGCAAGGGAACTGTTTCATTTTTTTCCCTAACTTTTGAACAATCACCATTACCATGTCTGGCTGGTGATTGGGGGACAACCCACCGTCTCATGAAACCGATGATGAGCTGAGCTTTTAATGAAGTATTCTTGAAATCCCAGGGTGGCAAGTTGTCTGATTTCATTATTCTCTGAAGTGGTAAAGGGTGTAAATCCAAAGGTCAAAGTTGCCTCAAAATGGCAAAATGCCATCTACAGCAAAATGGCCATAAAAGTGTAAATTTTCTCCAAAATGAAGAATTTTGCAATTCCGCTTTTTGGATATGTGTAAGGGTAATAACTTATCCCTACCAGGTTTCTAACACCTATCCCACATGGCCATTTCGGGTCCTTAAGTTACAAGACCTCTTCATTTTCCCCCAACTTTTGAACCATCACCATTACCTTCTTTGGCTTGTGATTGGGGTCAACCCACCGCGTCATGAAGCAGATGATGAGCTGAGCTTTTCATGAAGTATTCTTGATATCCTAATGTAGCAAGATGTCAAATTTCATTATTCTTGGAAGTAGGAAAGGGTGTAAATCCGAAGGTCAAAGTTGCCTCAAAATGGCAAAATGTCATCTATTGCAAAATGGCCATAAAAAAGGTACATTTTCTCAAAAATGAAAAATTTTGCGTCTCCAATTTTTGGATATGTGAAAAAGGGTAATAACTTATCTCTGCCATATCAAATTTTTAGGTTTCTAACACCTATCCCACATTGCCATTTCAGGTCCTTAAGTAAGGGGACCGTTTCATTTTTTTCTAATTTTGACCATGATCTTAAGACAATGTAAAGGAGTTGAGTTAGCTTCATCAGTTATAAGCTGTATATGGACAAGTGGACTGTTGCACAGAATTGACAAAAAGGGTTTACAACCAACACTATTTTCCCAGGGGGCTCCTAAACATTGAATCATTTTCAAAACAAACCCATGTTTGAGGCATCAGAATTTCACAGATGTGAGAGATGGCAAGTTTCTGAAAGTTTGCAGACACAGTTTAGTACCTAGACTATTTACATACAAAAGCCTGTGGTTGAGTCTCTAACGGTTCTGGTGGCATTACAGTTGGAAGTTGCCAGAAAAGTTCACAGGCACTTTTTGGAATTGGGGTGGGTGCATTCTAAGGCATGGTTTTCATGGAAATATTTGAGATATTGACTAATAATTTTGCACACCTATCC
Source organism: Sardinella longiceps (assembly GCA_027497455.2). NCBI lineage: Eukaryota > Metazoa > Chordata > Actinopteri > Clupeiformes > Clupeidae > Sardinella > Sardinella longiceps. The sequence continues at coordinate 25,969 of JAODXP020009800.1, read as the reverse complement.
TTGAGAGGTGTGGGCACATAATATCTGAAAATCAGTCAATTCTGAGGGGGTCAAATTTGACCATTGGTCCATTTGACACGCAATGACCCTTGAAATGTTATTACCCATTTTTTACAAGTCAGAAAGCAGCATAAATCCAATGCATTTCAATGATAGAATGTTTAGTTTACTACCATGGAATGTCAGAATGTTCAGGTGTGAAACAAGTCCATCAGAGAGGATTCAAGCAGAGCGTCCATTTCCTGCAGAGATTGAAAGACATGTAACTGCCTTGTTCCGCCTACAGTTGAGTTCGGTCTATCTATCAATGCCAGACTATACATTTATGTTATAGGATGGCTTGCTGGGCAAGATCTATGCCGCCCATTGAGGAAAATCAGTAATAACATTTTTAGTAAAAGTAAAAGCCTTGCAATGGAAGAATTTGATCTCTGACCAGCGGGTGGTGGAAGTGTTTGTCTGTGCAGTGCTCAAATACTCTTCACTACTCGGGCACTACTACCACTGGTGTAGTCACAGGTTCATTATTTTGATTTTTGAAAGTTGGCAACCCTGTACTAGATAGAGAAGTGGTAACACTTTCTGGTAATCAGCTGATCTAGGTTCCTGATTTCTACACATTCTGAGTGTCTGTGGCTTTGAAGAGTAAAATTTCCCCTCTAATAACTTTGTTGTCTAACAGTATTTCATTTCAGTCCCGTATGTACAACATGCTAAATAGCAAGGGCCACCAGTTAAAATTTTATGGGTAAGCCAGCTGTGAACACACTTCTACAGCATTTTGCAGCAAAATCAATTAACTCAGTAATTGTAGGTCACATTCAGTCTAAAAATAATACACATAGACAAACAAAAGTATTTTGTTTGATGGTGCACGCCAACATTGTACAAAATTCAGAATTTAATTGAATGAATTGCTCAGAATTGATTGGGTGGAGCAAATTCAAATTCAGAAACAAATTCAATCATTGAACTGAATTAAATTCTTACATTCTGAATCAGACAGAAGTCTGATGCACAGAATTATAAGCTTGTAAAAATTTCAATTTTATTTTTACCAAAATCAAGTCCTCCTAGTTTAACTCAGTTTATGTCAGGGTTTCTCATGTAAAAACTAAAAGAGTAAGTCCCAAGATATCCATAAATGTAAAAATGACTGAAACTTGATCATGTGATGTAGGATTACAGGATTATGTTCTCCTCTGCGCATTAAGCCATTAACCCCCGAGGTGCTGGTATGCTCAGAAAGTCTATATGCGCCCCTATTGTGTGGCCAGATTTCATGAGTGTAGAATAAAGGTTCATTGAGATATTAGCATGTGAAATCACAATTTCATTATCTTCAAAATTGCATTCCACATCCCATGAAATCAAAAGCCTCTAAATATTTCAAAGAATGCTTTTATAGACTAAAAGTGTCATTTTCCTCAATGGTTGGCGAAGAAACACTCTAAATTGGAAAAAAAAAAAACTTGTTTAGAAGTGATCTGGTATTCAGAAGAGGCTTTTTTTTTTTTTTTTTTTTACCGTAAACAATGACTAAGGACTTTGCCAAGGTATTGTAAGGCATCTGAGGTTGTATTTGAAAGAGGAAGTAGACTAGATCACATGAGCACACAAAAGAACAAATGTTTTTTTTTTTTCTTTTTCAATTGTTTACACACAATTTTGAAAGCTCTTTTTTTCAACTCCTTGATTGCTTTGTAAAAATGTTTTGTTTCATTTCAAACACAATGATTCACTAATGCACTGTAAAAAAAGGATTTGTAACGGTTACTTGAAAAATGTGTGGAAACTCGTCTCAAATGAGTTAAGTAAACATAACTTTTCTTTTTCAAGTTATAAGTGCTTTACATCTAAAAAGATAACTTCACTTAACACTTAACCCCATCACGCCATTCGGCGCACAGGCCAGCAGCCCCTCCCACATCCGACCAGTTATGGTTTGTGGTTTGACATAAGGCTAGCAACCTTATTCTGTAAAAAAGTTATATGCTACGGAAACGGCTAAAAAGATAAGTCATTGCTTAACTCATTTGAGGCAACGAGTTTCCACACATTTTTCAAGTAACCATTAGGCTACAAATCTTTTTTTTACAGTGAGACATACTCTACACTGTAAAAAACGATTTGTAATGCTTACTTGAAAAATGAGTGGAAACTCGTTGCCTCAAATGAGTTGAGTAACTATAACTTATCTTTTTAGATGTTATGTGCTTTTAACTTGAAAAAGATAAGTTATAGTTACTTAACTCATTTGAGGCAACGAGTTTCCACTCATTTTTCAAGTAACCATTACTAATCGTTTTTTACAGTGTATGACTGTCACCGTTTCAACTTATAATTTATTTGTCCCCAGCTACTCTACACACCAATGCATAATATTGCTGTGAAAGTGCTGCAGTATTTTTTACATTTGGAGAGAGGGACAGACAGAGAGAGAAAAAAACAGAGAAAGAATATTTATAATTCTGTCATAAATTGGCATAGACCAAGTTTTGATAGGTGAGGGCCAATTTAGGGACCCAACATTAAACCGAGGGCCACAAAAGGGGTGAGGGGAAGGGAAAAAAATCCCAGTATCATTTTAATGACCAGGTTCCATCTCTACAATTTACATTTATTGCAATAAACAAATGCCTTTATATGCTGCTTAACACCACTAAAAGGAAAATCATTCTTTCAAAGCAATGTACACACTGTAAAAACCGATTTGTAATGGTTACTTGAAAAATGTGTGGAAACTCGTTGCCTCAAATGAGTTGAGTAACTATAACTTATCTTTTTAGATGTAAAGTGCTTTTAACTTGAAAAAGACAAGTTATAGTTACTTAACTCATTTGAGGCAACGAGTTTCCACACATTTTTCAAGTAACCATTACAAATCGGTTTTTACAGTGCAGTTTTAACAGTTTTACAGATAATTATCAGATGTTTCCGCGGCCATACTCCCATACACACACATAGCCTACTTAAGCTACTTTTCCATAGAATAATACCTACTCTACACTGGCTCACCGCTAGTCTAAATGAGGGCCACAATTACATTCATCACTGCACATGCTCAAAGAGCCTTATAAATAGGGAATTGACATCTGTCACTTCTTCTGTGTGATCTCAGTGAAAACACACATTGCCTATTCCCTCTGCTGCACAGTAAGCACACTCAACAGAAGGACAATGATCTCCAAGTTTGTCGAGGTCCTACAAGTGGATGTCATCTTGAGTGTCGTTCTTGTAGGAATAGAAACTCTGATGCAAAAGGACTTCATTTGTCCATGTAATGCAAGCAATGTTTTTTTCTACAATATACTTCTGAGTTGTTCATGTTTGATTATAATATGTCTTACAATCCTCATCCATATGCGTCAGTACACAAATAAGGTGAAGAGAGATGAAGAAAGTGCCTGTGAGGATCATAGGAGTGAAGAATGGGTTTGTAAAACTCATTGGGAGAGTTTGAAAAATCGCTGTAAGGAGCATTGTGGCGCAAGTTGGAATAATTTTAAGAATAAATGTGAACAACTTTGGATAAGAGGCAAGACACTTTGGACAAAGTCTTTGATGAAAAAGCTTTGGTTTGCAAAGCTAGTAAGCTTAAAACTATAAAGGACATAATATTTCACCTACTTCCCATGAGTTTTTGGGAAATTTCCGGTGCTCTTTTGCTCTTTTTGTTTGATTTGTTGGACATTGGACTGTCATTGCTAACCCCTGTGTTAACTTGGGTCATCCTGTGGTACTTTACCGGAGATTACTATGTTTGTAGCATGAGCCCTGGGGAAGGTTTTTGGGAAGACACTTCAAAAAGTGTACCCAAAAAATGGTGCAAGCCTCCTGGTGATTCTTCTTCTGATCTACAAAATTCATCAGCAACATGGTTTCTTCAGTCTCAGGTATGGCTGCTGATTCTAATATTATTATGATATACATGTAGTCCTGAGAAAATATTACAGTGTCTGACTTGATGTGTAGGTTTGGGCTGGGTAATACAGCGAAACATTTGATAACTTTTGGCTGATAGTCCTAAATGTGATGATGATATGGCCTCATCAAAATTACGATTCAATTCTCATATACTTTTAAAAACAATGTTCCCTGATTGTGGGTTTTCTGTTTCATTTTTATTTGCAGACTCTGCTAGTATGCCTAGTCTAGTCAGTGCCACACCCTTGACCACAAAAATGTTCTTGTACCACAGTTTTTAAAATGATTAGTTACTCTCAGATGCTTTTGTGTTTAAGCAAAGACTTCGGCTCATATTTTGCGGTGATATTTATGTCAGCATATCGGTGAACATGGACCACTCTGTGAGTTTCATATCTTTGTAAACAGACGTTGAATGCGTTTTAGGAAGGATTGTTCAACATCACTGCCATTGTGGAAGTGGGGGGATGTTCCTGCAACAACACTTGTCAAAATGTCAATCTAACCATTGTATTTCATCATAATTGATCCGAAAACAAGGCTTTAAAACATGTGCTTTAACTCCCCACAAAACTAGATTCCAACTAGATTCCACCTGGGTTTCACTGTTACAATGACCAGACATACTGCATTCAATTAACAGAATGTTTTTGTTTGTTTTTTTAATAATTGCCCAGCCCTAATGTGGAAATGACAATCAATTATAAATCATTTAAAAAATAATTATGAAAAATTATGATCGTAATGACAGTTATTCTGTTACTGAATCACACTCTCTCTCTTTCAGCTGTTTTCTATGAAATTATTCTCTGCCCTTACTGGGTGCCTAATTGTACACAGTATTTATCTGGCCTATATGTCCGTCATGGATAGTGAAAGAAATACTACATCACCCGATCTGAATAGTGTGAGCCAGACCGAAACAAAGGACCAATCTCACAGTGACAAAGACGATGCAAATCTGGTGGACCAGTCACACGGTGAAAAACAGAATGCGAATCCAGAGGAGCCGACGTCCTGGCTGACACACATAGAAAAAAAGAATGTGAATCTAGAGGAGCCGACACCCTGGCTGACACAAGGTGAAAAAGAGAATGCGAATCCAGTGGAGCTGACATCCTGGCTGACGAATCCAATGGAGCAGTTACTGAGTGACAACCAGGATACAAATCCAATGAGTGAAAACCAATTTGAAAGTCTGGGGGACCAGTTTGAATATGACAGTCAGGATGATGTCCCATTCCTAGCTTCGTCAAATAATGGTCGACAAAGAAAAAATCAAAGGAATAAAAGAAAGAATAAAAGGACCAGACCAAAATGCATGCTGCTATGAGAGGTCAAGGAGCTCAGCAAGCCAAATAATTGCAACACAATGTTAGGTCAGATCAATGATCTTAAGCACTTAAGTACCATATCAATATACAGTACTAGGACCAGGCCCGGCGTTATGGGCGGGCCCTGGGGTGCCGTGCCCGCCCTGGATGGCACTTGTGCCCGCCCTGGACGCCCACCGACGCCCACCGACGGACCTGTCACTTTTAGGTTATACCGCCACCACTGACTGAATCAAAAGATCGGAAATATAACCTCGACATCTAGGACTATAACTACGTGAAAAAACTTGATTTAGTTTTATGACATTGATTGAACATAGTTTTTCAGCTAAGCATTTTGTTAAGAGAATAGCCTATGATGTGCAACTGTGGCTTCTGCAGTTGCTTGCTCAATTCAGAATGAGAATGCAGTAGCCTCGGAGGCGCAGACGGCTGCTGATTTTTTTTTTATTATTAAAACGGCAGCTTTTATCCAAACACATCTAGAGCTGACCTTTGGAAACAACTTTGCAGTGTGTAGGCTACTACAGTCAGTAGGCCTACAGTTTAGTGGTCGTGTAGATGGCACACTGTGTTCGATCTGTCTTTTTGGTTAGCTTGCGCCAATGGATAGGAGAAAACTGACGGAAAAAAAATACAAACCCACTACTTTCTCCGTTATTGTCTCCGACTTCTCTGTCACAGAATATGCAAGAGAATCTAAACGTGAATGAATAAATCCATACATATATTTATGTTAAATGTGTTCATTTGAAGGGGTTATCTATTTGAATGGCTTAGTTAGTCTATCTATTGTTGATGAAATGGTGCAATTTTGCTCTATTCGTGATTAAATAGGCTCATGTTTTCAGGGTATTCGCTTATTTTCTTTTGTGTGAAAACTCGAGAAAAAGCAGTAAGGCCTAGCCTTTTTTTGAGAGTGTCCATGACACGCCGACATCACACTAGGCTATGCATTCTTTTGTTTAGCTCGTCATGTGCACTGTATGTGAATTACATTTTTCTGATAATGGCCATTTGCGAGTACTGAGGTTCGTGCAGGTGCGCTTTTGGTCTCACAGCGAGTGGAAGGGAAAAGGGGAGGGGGAATAGCCCTCTGCCTTGCTGGAGCGGGCAGCTGTAGCCTGAGTGCAACTGATAAATTGGTGAAGTCTAAACCAGGCCAGTAATTCCTTCGAAATAAGCATACATTCATATATTCATTCATAATATTGTGAATCCAAGCCTACAATGTCATAATCATTTTTTCCTGGGTTGTGCGAAATCTTGGCGTTTCAAAACAAGGGCATTAAATGGTAATGCAAAAGTAGAGTGCAACATGCACATAGACCTAATTAATGCACGCATGATGTCCTCTACCTTCAACCCCAAACCCAAACGAATGTCAATGCAAATGTCAGAAAAGAGTATCTATTTTTCCTAGACGTCCTTGACATATACTATCACAGATTAAAAAAAAATTGGTGCCCCCCTCAAGTAACGCAGTGCCCGCCCACCAATTTGCGTCTGGCGCCGGGTCTGACTAGGACTAGCTACCATATTACACTGTAAAAGAACTATGGGTAAATCCAACAGTAAGCATTTATTAAGCATGGGTTAAATCTTAGTTTTACTTTGTTAATGATTTATAATATCTCTTAATACTTTCTCATAATCATTAAACTTCATGGTGAATAAGGCCATCTCATTTTTGTATATTCTCAACTTAAGAAATTATTATTTTGATTAGATGTCTATCTTAACTCCAATTCATTTCATCATGCATTATATATTTGTTAATATTTTTGATCCGAATTTGTAAAGCTTTGTTTGACATTGTTATCGTCAGATTAAATACGGGGATTCAAATTGTTTGAAACTTCTTTGACATCACATCTTATTTTACACGTAGTAAGGCTGCAGCCATTCGTCCCTCATGCTTTTTCACTGCCCTCAAAGTATTTCAGCAAATCTCATTGATGTGTGCATTAAGGCTATTGCTTCTCATACTTTACAGTTAGTCTGGCTATGGCCAATAAACCAACCCCAATTCAAGGAGGTCATATTAGCGTTGCTTTTCAAACCCCTTTCACAATAACAGCCAATACTAATATAGACATCCAGTACCAAGGATAGAGTGATGTGATTGGTCCGACAAAACTCTAGAGGAGAAAATTATGGTTATTTTAGACCTGCATAGCAAAACTATTTGCTAGGGTTTGTCTTCATCTGTCTAGATAGATATGTCCAGATAATGAATGCATAATTTGTAAAAACTTCCCTCTTAATTCACATTGATTCAGTTAAAGCAGGATGTGGGCTGTTTTACTGGAATAACTTGTGTAACAAATGGGAGCTGTGGTACCTTACCTGATTCAATGTGAATTCATTCAATACAACTGACACAATCTTATGTAATTACTGCCATCTAGTGTTCATTCATCGCAGCCACAGCAAGGCAGAAATGTTGGAGGCAACAATGTGCGACAAGTAAAATTTCATGTTTATTGATCAGACAGAATTAAATGTTCCAAGTTGTTCATTTCCCCCCCCAAACACAGGTTGACCTCAAAAGAAATCCCAGAATGAACAGGACAGAATTGAAGTTTTTGTGTTAAACTTGCAATATCATAAACAGTCCATTCATCTAATCTACATGATGTGCAGTATAACAACTTGTTTGATGCAGCACAACAGCCAAAACCTCTGGCTTCGATTCACAGTTGTAATAAATAATGACTTACATCCTTCACATAGACTTGCCTAGATGCATAGCTTTGGTGACATTGTCAGGAAGTCTCGTTCTTCATAACTTCATTGTCTGCAGATAAATAGAGTTTAGACCCATTTTGGAGACTAACATTTCCAAAATCTGGATATATATACTGTATATAATACAGATGTGATTTAAAACGAACTACAGTATATTTCATACAAACTTCCAAAAACATAGTAAGACAGAAGTGGTTCAGTGTGACAAACACGTTAAATAAATATACTGCAAAGATCGTGTCTGTGATGTAAATGTATGTCTGCCATTGACATCCTATGGGCTCCTTTTAGACTGATAGATGGTGATAAGTACACAATAAAACAAGTAACTGGGTAGATCGTGGAAGGCCAAGTAACAAAGACTTTCCAAAATCTTGGTTCGCATTACTGTAAGGCCTTCCTTCCTCTTTGACTTCAATTTACAGGACACAGAAACCATAAACCAAGGTACAAATTAAGTTAAAAAGAAATTAAAAAAAAGAAAAGTAAAACAAGGCAACATTCAGGATAGTAGAGTTATTCCACCAATAACATATATTTTAAAAGAGTGTCTCCAACAGCAGTGATGATTATAATTGCACTATACTATTTGAATTCCACAGAGCCTAGATAAACATGGCAATGTACCTTTCCATCTTTGGATAAACAAATACTTCACACTTCCTTAATGGAGAAATCTGGTGTGAATCAGTCAATAGCCCTGTTGTTTCCGGTACCTGAATGCTGTCTTTAAGAAAAAGGAGGAGAAAATTTGACCGAATAACTAACTGATTGCTGATGATGACTGAATGTGGCATAATGAAATGAAACTGTTGCAGTTGTTATGCCCCATTGCCTTAATGTTAGTTGCTTGTTCACTGCTTGGTCTATGTGAAATTTTCTTGTTCTTTTTCTTACCTACAGCACTTGGTGAGTTTGAACAATAGGGCTATGGATTGATCGTGTTTCTCCTTTAACAAGCTTTTATAATTAATTACGGACAATTATTCCAACCTCTACGCTTATGAAGCTTCATATTTTATAATATATTTCACATTTTTCCTATTTTGACCACATATTGTGTATCTGAACTTATTTAAAATAATAATACTAATTAAAAAAAAAAAACATATCTCTCTGTGGCTCTGTGGACTTCAAACCAGTGTTTTGCGAAATACATTCTCTAGAAGTTGATTCGGTCAATGCGTTCCTGTTCCATCTGAGACCTAGCCTTCTTCTTGAGCAGGAGGATGTGTTCGGCGAACTCGCGGAGCGCCCGCGACCCGCTCCGCTGTGGCACGCATACTTGGCTGCGTTGAGCGATACCAATGGGGCATCCAGGGGTACTGCACTCAGGCCAGATAGGTTCAAGCACTGCACGTCTGGCTCATCACTCCCTGTTGCATAGCAAAAAGATTATGACTACATCGGGGAATTTCACAATACCAATGTAGATCAAGAACAAGTGAAGTGACAGTGAAACAAGGCTTGACCGAGCCACTTCAACTCATCCTTGCTTAATGTTCATAAGGTTTTGAGCTTGTTTACTAGTCAACACAAGGAACGCACACGCGAACGCATGGATGCCATGATGCGTAGCTTTAATCGCAAAGTCTAGTAAATACCTTTCCCGACGTGTGTGATAACATGGGAGTCAATGAAGCAGCCTGCGCTTGCTTGTGCGCGTAGCTTGACCCTTAGTGACCGATGCGTTTCTTGTGTTGACTATGAATCGGCCCTAAGAGAGGGCTAGGTCAAGATAGTGTATACATACCCATGTAAGCAACCTCCTTCCAGACCAGTCCTCGGTCTGTCCTCAACTTCTCCACCTCTGCCAGCTTATCCTTCACGTTGTGCCTGATCGCACAGCCAAGCTGTTTCTCAAGCTTGATGGCCATCTCCTTAGGAATGGGGTTATCACTGGACGAAACAACAATTACCTGGGAAGGATAGGAGAGAGGAGAAAAGGGTCACATGACTTGCTGGATTCAGAGTGGACACAGATACCGTCATTTCCCAACTATTAGCAGCGGCTTATACATTGATTTTGCTAAATTTCTTCCGCTATGAGGTTAAAACAGGGGGGCAGTTAATTTGTTTTCTTTTATTTACTTGCATAAAACACTGTCCTGCAGCTTATACACAAAATGCGGCTTATATGCAGGAATTTGCAGTATAAAATCATAACTCTGAAGTGAATAATGAAACACTTCAAAGTTATTTCAAAAGCAAACAGTCTCCTTGGAGACTACCAAAAATTTGTATTTTTGATTCAAGTCGTCAAGGCGGGGTTAAGTTGTCAACTAGCAAAGATTCCAAGGTGCATTCTATAGAACAGTATCCTAGGAGATTGATAAACTCCAAATGAAATGGAATATTCAGTTAAATAATCTGATTATTACATTTCCAGTACATTTTATGTCCAAGTGACCGCACTCAGTGTTATGTGATCAGTGTGTTTGTATATCACTCTTACCTCCACATCTTCTTTCTGCAGCATGCGAATGCCAATGATGTCTCGGGTGTTGAGAGAGACCATCTCCAGCCCCTCTGCCGACACATAGATTTGGCCGTCCGTCAGGCAGCCTGACAAGTTGCAAAGGAGCAGCCGAACGACCTCTGGCTTGTCCTTGCCAAAGTAGCCATACCTATGGACATTGGAAAGTACAGAAGGTGAAGTAAACATATATCAAAGATGACTAATATTGTGCAAAACTTTCTATAGGTTTTTTTTCAACACAAAAATGCATTGCTGGGAGCAAGCACACCTAACTGAACGTTCACAACAAGAGCTACTAAAGTGAAAGTCATTCACTTTCTACGGGCAAGAGCAACAAACACAACAAAAGCTACAGCTCTAAAAGTTTCAGCTGTAAAATCTAAATGCTGTGCTGTAAATGGAATAACAACAGGCACGTCCTGAGTGATATAGTGATCTGAGCGAACATAGACATTTTAGCAGCTGCTTTTTTGAGCGACAAAAGCGATTTTACATCTTTAGTAGCTCTTGGTGTGAATGTACTGTACAGTAAAACATTCATTCCCCTTACCTGAGCACTCTCTGCTCTGCCACGGGCCAGTCAATGTCCACATCGATGTCCACACTGTACTCTGCACCCATCTCATAGTAGGCCACCTTCCCACCCTACAAGAACACAACACACACATGGAGACGTGAAGTTATCACCCAGTCAGACAAATGGAATACAGCTTCCTAGAGACAATAGAAGGGAGACGTGTTATCACCCGGTTGGAAAAATGAAATACAGTTTCCAATAGAAAATAGAAGTAGACTGTAAATCTATAGAAATGGGAGTAAACAATAAAAAAAAGGTCCATCAAATAAGGCCTAGCCAATTTTTCTGGGTTTGTAACAAGCCTTCCGTGATCAGATTAATCAGATCGTGATCAGATTAATCAATATGCTCTAGGTTAGCCTTTCCAATGGTGCAAGTCACAGGCCTCTGTCTCAAGGGGGTAAATAGCATGAACCCTTTATGAACCTATTCTCCATTGTTGTCTTGTTATGATCTGTGTTGATGAAACATATAAGTAGGCTATTTGTGTTAAGAGTCAGTTTCTGTAAGAATCATGCGGGTGGTGATACAAACCCTCTTCATATTCCCTTCAAATTTTGAATACCAGTAGACATGTGCCTAAGAAGGACAAAACTGTATTTTTAAACATTGAGAATGTTCCTAACAAAAATTTCAGCATAATTTTGAGGTACTGAAAATTTTGTATTTTGCCTTCAAATATCTCGCTGATCCTTAATTTTACCATCCTGAATTTTTTCCAAATAAAAGTAGGAAATAAACGTTTGAGTAATGCTGTCACTTCTGTGGCAAATTGAAGGCACTGTCCTTAAGGGCCTCTTCAAAATGGGACCTTTTACATTTTTGTACCATTCTCGTGTGCCTCTCACAGTTCATATGACACTCAAAACCTTATTAGTTTGTTATATATATTCACTTTGGAACCTCCTCTTTTAGAATTTGAATAAAATATATGGGCATGAATTGGTGATGTTAAGCTAGAGGCAATTATTTTAGGGAAATATGAAATGAAGTGCCATTTTAGATGCTCATAGCTCTGTGCGCCATCACTCAAAACAGTTGAAATTAGCCTTACTTTGTTCGTCTGCACTCATATTATCTGTGGTCCAAATATCTAGGTGGCTTTTTGTTCAATCACCGAGTAAATTAATTTTATTTACAGCAGATTTGCACCTATGATAACTTCTATGGAGGGTTGTGCTGACTAACCAGAGACGCCAAAGCTCTAACCCTGTTTGAGCCATTATCAGACTGTAGATGTGGTGGCACAGTGGTTATGTCACAGACTACCAATCAGCAGACCAGGGTTCAATTCCCAATCATCACACTATTTATTTATTGCTTTGAGTAAGCAAATTATTAGGCAACATTACTTGATTAGATAAAGAAGGCTACCACTCAAATATATTGCAAACAATACAAAAGTATCAACATTAAGTGTCTTGCTCAGGGGAGTAAGAGGACAGTCAAGTATAGAACCACCAGCTTATCAGCTTACAAGTGTGCTAGGCTGTTTCTTTACACGTTGTGCTATCAACACTCAATTGATGCTACGTATACTTTTATTCTTTGAAGATGTAGTCTTTAAATCCAAAATTTTGATTTGAAATATGAAAAGACACTTGTGCGTTTTTATAAAATCACTTGTGTGTCTTTATAACTGTTTGCTAAACCTATTATTCTTGGGAATGGTCTCTTGGGGCATTACTAAAGGTAATTGACCAATATCAAATCAATTGTCTGTAAATGCATCACTTTGTTTGAAACAAAAAAAGTTGAATACACCCCTCAGACAATCTAACTATTCAGCTTGGACATTGCTCACAGAATCTATTTCAAGACTCAGAACATGAGGATAACACATCCCTTTTCAGATCTAATGACTGTAAACTTATATCAAATTTTTCTTGAACATTACATTAGACTCAGAACATTTGTGCAGAAGTATTCTTTCCTACTATAATGGGTGCTTTTGACAAGTTTAAGAGGAGCCAGAGTTAAGGTCATGGTATAAGTCAAGTACACAAGAACATTGTCTGTACTGCCAATCAATTAGCAGACACACCCTACAGGGCAGGGTGAGTCTGACCATCTGTGTAGAACTACACTTCTCTGTAATGGTGACTCAAAATGTCAATTACCCATAACCACCAGTGGCATCAAGGTAACCCTTATTGAGTTGCTTAGAGTGAGACATAGTGTTCAGACATCAACTACGCTATGTGTTTGAAAATTAGCAATCTCCATTATTGTGCAATTGAAAATAGCAACAATCCTGTTGTTGAACACAATCATTGGGACGTTAGACATCATTATTGTCTTGTCACGCATCTATTCCTACCAATCTGTGGGAAAATTCAAAATTCATCTAATTTCAGTACATGGCAGTTAATGCTGGTGGTTTTCCCCCATTATTTAGATTCAGTGTTTATTAGCAAGTCATTTAATTTCTCACTCTTTCCTGGACATTATACACTGGCAGTTATTTAGGGTTAGACATTGCATTTTACAGAGAACTGTGTGTTTTACTAGATCACAATAAAAATAAATACACATGATGAAAAGACTATGCAGAGTGTATGTCATTCAATTTGGTCTATTTGTGAGTGACTTTTTGGCACCTATTCTGACTTAAAAAAAATATTTGTCATAGCAATTTGGCCCAAAATAGATGAATGTCTTTCCTAAATGTGCACTTTTGATTATGTAGCCACACATCTCAAGGGAAGGTGTGCAAAATTATACCTCAATATCTCAAATATTTCTAAGAAAACTATGCCTTCAAATGAACCCACTCCCTATTCCAAAAAAATATTTGGAAACTTCAAACTATAATACCACCAAAACTCTTGGAGACTCAAGCATGCCTTTGTATGTTTGTCAGGTGCCTCCAACATGGCTTCAATACTGACGTGTTTTTTTTTTTTTTTTTTTTTTTCAAGCTTTGTCCACATGATGGTGCTGTTTTCAATTTCACATATTTCTAGAGGGCCTATCGATGTATGTAATTTATGCAGTTAATAAATGGCATTTAATGGTTAATAAAGCAAAATGCCTCCAAGATATTTAGAATACAAATAGATTAGATACATGTCAACATAATAAATATTGTTTCAACCTTTTTTACTGATGGCGCACAAAGATATGGTCGTCTAATTTCAATTTCAATTTCGTATTTGGCAAATGAAACATCCTCTCTATCAGTACTTGAAAATTTTGCAATCTTCAACCAATTATATTTCAAAACAGGACCTCCCAATGTGCTCATATCTTTATGAATGAGCAAGGTTACCTGTTTGCACAAGCAGTGAGAGGTCCCAAAACAAGGCTCCAAAACTGAAAAGTTGAGTTTTCAATGGCCACCTAATGGCTGTAGGTTGACCTGGTGACCATCATAAAAATATGTTTCAAAAGTGTTGGACCCATGCTCTGATTTTGCCAAATGTCAGAGTGCTGTCTTAAAAGCCCACTGAAATATGGACAGGCAAAGTTGTGCATTTTGAAAAGCATCAAATTTCCACCTTTGGCATGTGTCATTTCAAAAGTCCCTAGTTTTTTTAGGAAAGGTCCAAAACATTTAAATTGTTATTTTTAAATATCTATCCCATATATGTATCTATGAGAATTTTTTCATTGAGATCTGAAGAGGGTTTGTATCAGCCCCTATGGAAATCCGCATGAGTCTTACAGAAACTGACTCTTAATAAAATATATATAGGCTACCATACCAAGACAAGCAAACAAAACAAAAAGTGTCCAAAAGTGCCATCAAACAGGTTAGCCCAGAACAGGGGAGTCTGGCTGCATTTGGTGACGTTTGGTGAACGTCCTTTTGTCTTTTCAGTCACACCTATGTTTTCAACGTCTGCCAATAAACATTGAAGGTGTGACTTGACTTTACTTTGTCCAAATACAAGTCAGTCCAGGTTCCAACATCATTGGAATGTATAACTCATAAGGGACTGTTTCCAAGTCCAAATACCATACCTGGCAGGTACAACTTTGTATTGTTTTTTTTCTTCTTTCTTTTGTTTTCGTATTTTTGAAAGAGGCGCATTTTTCTAGCCTGATTACAATCGACTTTCAAAGCTCTGTGAGACTTTGGTCTGACCAAGAGCCCGTATAACAAACTTTCTCAAAGTGCATGGTTGACCCGCCTCCCTGAAATGCCTCGGTTTGCTACTGGTCGATGTTAGAAAATGCTGTGCTTAAACAAAACCAATCACACCACTCTTTCCGCTGACGTATGTGACGCAAAGGGAATTGCTTGAAGTGACAAGACTGAGAGCCATTGGAGCTGCTCAAAGTTGATTGGTTCTCGACCAAGAGGGGGCAGTTCCACATTTTCGTGGAACTCAGAAGTCCTGCCCAATCAGCAGCTGGTCAGACCAGCGCCAGCAACACCGAAGGTGTTACGTCACTGGGAGGGCGTGCCAAGCTAGCATTTATCGCCATATCTCACACTGAAGAAGGGCGCCAGCCTGGATCGTCTGTGAGGTGATTAAAAAGTAAAACTGAATGGTTGAGTGCTCACTTTATTTATTCTTTTTTGTCTCTGCATTTCTCCCTATTGTGAACTACAGAAACAAGACAGTTCACAGTGCAATACAACAGATACTAACCTATTATTTTTTGTTTCTACATTTCTCCCTATTGTGAACTACAGAAACAAGACAGTTCACAGTGCAATACAACAGATACCAACCTATTCTTTTTGTCTCTGCATTTCTCCCTATTGTGAACTACAGAAACAAGACAGTTCACAGTGCAATACAACAGATACTAACGGACCATTCAGACGGGGCGGCAGGCCGACGGCAACGCTCGGCGTTAACGCTCACATCAGCCAGTCACAAGCATGAATCTTTTGACGCTGTGTTTTGATAGGACAACGCTGGCTGCCGCTAGCACGTCATCCGGCAAAAGTTTCAACGCTCTGTAGCCAGCGTTGTCCTATCAAAACACAGCGTCAAAAGATTCACGGTTGTGACTGGCTGATGTGAGCGTTAACGCCGAGCATTGCCGTCGGCCTGCCGCCCCGTCTGAATGGTCCGTAACTGTAGATCAGCGGGCTGGCTGGTGGCTGCCACATTAGAATAGCACACAGCAAAAAGTCAGATGACGTGTTAAAAAGGTGCCTCAGCAGTCAACATGGGTGGAGTTTTAAAACCACTTCCCACATCGAGCACACACATTGTTCCTACTAAATCATGGATAAAACTAGCAAACCAAACGAATACGCCACTGTTGACCAGATGCATCAGCTTGAAAAGCTCTCGGATTAAACACCAATCCCAGTACATTGGAATTTCTTGTAACACCTGTGTGCCCCTTCATTGTTGCTTTAGTTATTGGACAATCTGATAATTCATCTCTTGTCGGTAGGACAAATAAGTGGATTACTGAATAGGTGCAGTTGCTGTTCGTGACGACTGTGATAGATCTCAAAATTCTTTCCAAAAGGCATTCTTTCCAAAAGGCATTGTATGTTATCACGTAAAAATCACATCATAGCAGATGGTGCTGAATCACTACACTGCAATGGAGTTGACACTCTCAAGGTACAAATTACGTATTACTGCAAGGATGTTTGATATCTTCTTGAGAAGTTATTTGCCAGTGTCTGAAAGTTTCTACTCAAGTTCCCCAAAGAAGACCATTCCTTATAAATAGGTTTTAAGCTCTACACCAGGGGTTCTCAAAGTTTTGATAGGTGAGGGCCAATTTAGGGACCCGACATTGAACGGAGTTTACATTTATTGCAATAAATAAATGCCTACACAGTAGATGCCGCTAAACAGCACTAAATGAAGATTCATTCTTTCCAAGCAATGTACAGTTTTACAGATATTTTTTCAGGTGTTATTGCGGGCTGCCAGAAATGTTTCTGCAGGCTGCCATTGGCCCCAGGGCGGCATTTTGAAGAAGTTATAAAAGTTATAAAGTTATAAAAACATTTGTCCAGTGACGTGATGTCAGGGCTAAAGTCCCAAACTGGCTCATTCAATCTGGCCCCCTAACCATCCCCCACTGTAATTGGCTCATTCAATAATTCCCTCAGACTCCACCTCAAGCTAGTGCAGTGTTTCTCAAACTTTTTCTGTCATTCCCCACTTTGGAAGGCAGAGAATTTTCACGCCCCACCTGGAAGGCTCAATTTGCGCACAATATCTCTGTGAGGAATACTTTGGGATTTTTGTCAATGTTAGAATTTTTAATGTTACTAATTCAAAGCCAAATATCTCTCGAATCCCTCATCACAGCAACAATTGACTGTCACATGTGCATATCTGACGGTAGCTGTGAAGTTGGGGGGCATGGTGTGGCCATTGGTCGATCGCAAAGAGATGTCTCGCGCCCCACCTGTTATGTGTCTGCGCCCCACAGTTTGAGAAACACTGAGCTAGTGTGTGGTGAGCGTTCTGGCGCATAATGGCTGCAGTGCATCACCCAGGTGGGTGCTACACATTGGTGGTGGTCAGTGAGGTCCAACTCCTCTGTAATGCGCTTTGGGTGTCTTAAGATAAGATAAGGTAAAATAAGGTAAGATAAGATATCCCTTTATCAGTCTCACAATGGAGACATTTAAATTGTTACAGCCAGGGTATAAAATTAACTTTTTGACCCACCTGCCAATGGCAGGTAAGGCCTGATCTTTTACCGGCCAAAAAATATTTCTACCGGCCACTGAAAAAAAAATGATGGGGCTACAACTTTACTTTTCTCTCAGGTGTCTGTAACAAAAGCCATAACACACACAAGTTCACAATGTATTTTGTAGCAGATGGTTACCTAAACTCAACTACTACAATGTCTACTGGCTCCTCTCATTTCATTTCACATTAATGGCAAAAGTCATAGACCCATATGAAGCTGTCATATTTCAATAGTCTGCCAATGGCAGGTAGCTTGGTTTTTGTTACTAGCCAAATCAAATTTTTACCCGCATTTGGCCGGTGGCGGGTGCTAATTTTAAACCCTGGTTACAGCATCTAAGACAGTCAGAGGCAGCCATCAAACTGGCTTGAAAAGCGCTGTAGAAATGTACGGTGTTGTTGACGTCTATTCCACATCTTTTACCTGCATGTTGCCATTCTCAATTTGGCGCCTGGAGGAGATGTAGAACGAGCCGTTCTCTACGAGTTCCCCATCCCAGTCCTGTCTTCGGGGTCTTCTTGTGGGTTCCAGGTTCAGAGGAGCAGTGCAAACAGAGACTAGAAAACAGAGGAAATACACACAGAAAAGTCTTTAAAGGTACAATGGCTCATTCAGTGAATAGATCATTGGTTTAATGATGAATTAGTGTTTAAAGTTTGTATTTCATTTCCTCATTACATTTTTGGCTGAATCATTACCTGGATGAGGACTAGAGCTGGACGACAAAAAGTGTTTCAAAATGTTCCAGTGAATTACTAGAAGGATCATGAGCTACAATCCTGATATTCCATGTATGGAGGCTATAACTACCACATATTGACAGTAGAAATTTGAAGGCTATAGGTTAGATGGTTATCCAGATATTGCTGTTTAAAAATGGCCTTAGATTATGGTGACCAAAAAGCATGTCATTTGAAATATTTTTTATAAAAAAAAACATATGAAGCTAATATTTTGGATTCTTACTATTAAAAATGCTATCTTTTTACTAGAATTTTTTCAGGAAATTCTGAGATGGTCAAGCAGGAGGCATTGGGTGAAATGACCCATAGAAATCTAGACGCCATTAGCAACCCTAGTGTTGCTCCGGAATGATTTCAAGCATAGCCCTGTTGAACAAGCCTCCCAAATGCACTAGTTAGCGAGTGGAACAAAATAATTTGGAACAGCATAGACCGAACGCGAACGCAGAAGCGAACAAGCACTTCACACTGAATCAATGGATCCTCATTATTCAAAACCGAAAGTAAGATCTGAGGTGCCGTAGACTCAATGTAACGTGTTTCGCGTTAGGTCTACGCTGATCGAAAGTCTTTCATGCCATGCGAAATACATTGCTGTTAGGAGGCTCGTGCAACAGGGCTATGCTCATACTTTATTTTCTGGGGCTTTTTCCACCTTTATTGTACAGTACAGTGTAGAGCCCTGGTCCCCAAATGGCGGCCCGTGGGCCAGATCCGGTCCGCAGGAACCAAATGAGTGGCCCGCAGCACCATCTGACTTAGCAGTTTTCTCCATGAAAATGCTTACAGACCTTATAAACATTAGGCCTATAGGCACTCATACTATATACGAAGTTTATTGAGGTGCATTAAAGAAAGCAGACAGCTAAAAGAGGACTACATTGTGATGTTCTAACTAGCATCCTTTCAACATGTGGTTTTTAATGTTTGCGGGGTTGGCCCTTGGCTTAATATGCTTGATAAAATTCGGCCCTTGAGGAAAAGTATTTGGGGACCACTGGTGTAGAGAATGCATCTCCTTGGATACTGTTCTATAGAATGCACATGGAATCTTTCTAATAGATGATTTCGACTTCACGTAACAATCAGGCAACGGCCGGACACGCCCACTTTCAGGGGTAAACCTGACCGGATTGATAACGTTATTCTCAATGCAAAACGGACTGTACTTCGGCAGAGTCATGGCTTTATAAGTTTGGATGTGTCAGTTTACATGAATAAAACCCACAAGATCGTTTTATGTAAGTGTTTTCTTGCTGTTAGAGGATAACAAACTATACGTTATTGTTTAAATGTCGCATATTTGTCCGTTAACCAACGGAAGCGCAGAACTTCTTCACAGCTTAGAGCTGTTGTCTATGGACGTTAGCTGCTATATAGCAAGCTAACCGTCAAAACGGCACTTCAGTAGGCTTCTGAACACTTCTAAATTTATTAACATGGCAACATTCACACTGTAGCATGCTCATACGATCTTGCTGTTAACAAGTAAGACCAGCCAGTAAGCTGTGTTACTCTAATATAATCAATTTGCCTATTAGCAAGCTAACCGGAGCTACCACTAACGTTAGCAAATACCTGAGTTAGCCAGCAACATCAGGACACTGCAGACGAATTTGGCTGCGAATAATTTTATTCTGACCACGAATCATTTGGGTAAAAGTAAGTCTTAAAAATCGATATATTCATCATTGTTTGGATGGCCTGGTAAATTAAAATAAGGTGTTAAGTGTACTAGCTACTCCTCATCTCCATTCATTTGAATGGTCTTCCGATCTTTCGTTTACCCCCCAAACTGGACGTCACACATGTCACAATGGCAAAATTCCCGGATGTTTGAAATCATCTATCAGATTAGAAGTGTCCATGTAAACTCGCCTAGTACAGTGTAGAGAGACAGGAAATGAATGGGAGAGAGAGACGGGGAGAGATCAGGAAATAACCTCGGGTCAGAATCGTACCCGGGTCCCCGGATTCATGGTGTGGCGCCTTAGCCAACTGAGCCACGACGCCCCAACCGAGTGAAAATTTTGTCCCTTACCTCCTTTTTTAACCTCTTGCCAGCGGAAGTGATGCCGGCGGACCACGGCGAAGACAGATTCAAATCCCTCGTTCGTAATCCTGGCGATCGCTTCCCTGAGGTGGTGAGGGTGCAGGCAGGGAGATGTGGCTTGGATGTGGCAGATGATGTCAATATCTGGGTGGCAAAAAGACAACAAATAGACAGAGCTGTTAACGTCTGTTGAGAGGTGAATTACTGACAAATATGTGGCAGTAAAGAGTGCTACTTCACTCGTAACTTAAACTGGTGTTCTCTCTTCACGTCTGTGTTAAGGCTTGGCTAAGCTATGGCCGATTCAAGGCATAGACAAACAAGGCGATCGCTTAGGGCACCACATATATCAGGGGGCATCACAATACATTTATTACATTATATTCTTTAGTTTTTCACTCGTATTTCTTTAAAAAAAAAAACGGGGCTAAAGTCATATCTGGCCTAGGGCAGCAAAAAGGCTAGAGCCGGGCTTGGTTTAAGCAGTCTTTCTATATGAGCATCAGAAAGGAAATATATTCCAAGTGCAGGAACTCAGTTTATCCATGCAAAAAACGGAGTGCCTGGACCTGGAATATTTTTCCTGCCTGATGTTCACTTAGGAAATTCCCTTCCAAGAGCACCATGCAGTTTGTTCAGGGAAACCAGCAGCGCTCCACCAAACTTTATTTCAGTAAAGTTGTGTTCACTTCCGACTACGTGCACGGCTGTTGCACAAAATGACAACTGAATACACATGGAAGCCCTTATGCAAATACGTTCAAGCCCTTATTATGGCTGCACGTGAACATGACCGTTTGACTGTTCCAGGAAAACAAGACAGACAAGAAAGACTACAACAGACAAACCGCATTTCTGTGAAGGGGAAATAAAAGCTGCATAATACTGTGAGATTAAGATTGAGATTGCTGTCTGTTTTAAGTTGGGAAGGGATGGGTTGGGGAAGGGTGTGTTGTCCATTGTTTTTGTATGAGAATTTCTATAAATAAATCATACATAAAAAAAAGATTGAGATTGCTCAGTGTAATTTAAAACTTAGTTCATTAGTGATTCCTTTACAGAAATAAATGTACATATTTATAATAAAATGTATTATCAGTAACTAAGGGTATTTAATTTGCACATGCCACTCATCAAATGTGGGTAAAAAAAATATTGTAAGGCTTATAAAAAAAAAAAAATACAGATTTAATTTCAGTAATAGATAAACTACAGTATACCTTAAAAAGCAAAGTGTGTGGTCTGACGGCTCAATGCCCTGTATTACTGGCACCTATGATGTTATCTTCTCTGCCGTCATCCTGTGAGTATCAGTTTTTGTTACCCCTTCAGACACAAGTTGTTAATCTCAGCTTTGCGACGCTCGTTTTGAGTCTACGGGCTAGAATTAACCTGCTGTGAGGGCCAGCTTTTAAAGTCCTATGCTCTGAGCAATGGAATTCTGTGGAGCCCTCTCATTAACCTCAGGGGTTAATTACCCAGCAACATGGCTGGAACAGGTTTTTGGCAACACTTTCACTTTCTGAACCCAGGATGTGAAAGACTGTTGTGTACAGTTGTATGCTACTTGGACACCTCAATTTGCTCAATGGTGTTTTTTGCCCCCAACGGCACCTTCCAGGCAGCACAGCCTAAAAGGCACTACCTTTACCCTATTCTTAACCCTAACCCTAACCCCCTCAACCCTCATCCTAACCCTAAACTGAGTGGAGAAGTGCCTTGAAGGTAGTGCTGCCTGGAAGGTACCGTTGAGGGCAAAAAATACCAAAGACTGATAAAATCTCTGATCAAATCTGAGACGCAACACCAGAGAAAGACTGTTGTGTACAGTTGTATGCTACTTGGACACCTCAGTTTCCCTTGCTAAATACAGTATGTCATCATATCTGTCTGTGATTTATTATGTCTTTTTGTCCATCTATCTACAGTACCTATCCAAATTCCATGCTTTACTTCATAAACTTTCCAGTATTGATAAACATGTTTACAAAATAACCTGACATTTGCTCAGAACTTAATTCACAAGCAAACAAGTGAATAAATTGATAAGTAAGCTGTGCAAAATGTAGGCCTGTTATCGCTGTTATTTTGGGGAAATTAGACTTCAATACAGAATGCTGTGTAAGCCATAGATGATGGCCATTACCTGAGCTATGAAGTAGGGCTAGGCAACATTATTTTGCATTTAGGGTGTGTTAACATTCCTTTGAGTAGGCTAGTATGAGACAAGGGTTGTAGACGCCCAGCATCACCCAATATGAATTTTACACAATGGCTGAATTCATGAATGAATGAATGAATGAATGAATGAATGAATGAATTGGCTATTGCCAACCCCACCTCCACTGGACTGGTTTACTTTTGGTCAAGCAACATGAAATTAAAACAACTTAATTCTGCAGCTCTGAAAATGGACTCAGAGAATGTTTAGCAACTCAACTCTTAGCGTTTCAGAAGATAATGATGTAGCATTATAATAGGCTACTTTAGTAGGCCTAGTATGCAACGTTAGTAGGCCTAGTGTGCAAACTTACCTGGGTTGACACGAATGAACTCCTGAATGGTTTCCAAAGAGCTGGATGAATCTCTGGACACTTCAGCACTCCTGCGATGGACTTGGGCACCCCATGCCTTCGCCACTTTCTCAATTTCGTCATGGTCAGTGGACACCCAGACGCTGAATGAGTAGTACAAACCAGAATGACGTTACAAACCATACCGTTGCACTCAATAAACATTTGTTTGAACAGGATGTAACGATAAATAACGTTAGTGATTGCACAGAGCGCACACGCAGTCTCATGACCCAACATAAATGGTGACTAAACGTTAGCTCGATTTGATTTACAACAACATTGCACCAGAAACTTCTTCTCAATAACATTTTGCGTAGGCAACATTAGATCAAAACACAACTATTTCAGAGCTGACATGGACAACAACTTTCACATACCTAGCGAATAATTCAGAATCCAAGGCAGCCCGGAGAACCCAGCCAAGGAGAGGGACACCCGCAAGCATTTTGATGTTTTTCAGGGGTATTCCTTTACTGCCACCTCTTGCAAGAATTAGTGCTGCGATGCGTGGTTTGTCTCCACGAAGGTCTTTTGCTTTCGGAACATCTTTATCTTCAGCTCCTGATGGTACTGAACGTTTCTTTGTCGAAGCCATACTTAGTGTTCTAACGTTAAATGGTGTAGCCTAGTAGCCAAGTTGAGCAGACGTGGCGTTTACAGAGAAATGCAGGAGCCGACCTGATTTTTTACGCTGCTATTGGCACTGTGAAATGCGAGTAAATGAATGCTTTCCGTGTCCCGTCCGTCTCGAAGCTTCTTAGTTTATAGCCGACATGGACAACACTGAAATAGCAAGAGGTACCTACCCTTGATACCGTACGTGTGGGTGTCGGCTACTAGTATTTTGCTAAGAAGACCAGGAAGTTCATTCAAAGAGGTCGGGGAGCCCACTGATTCAGTTTACCGTATTGTACAGAAAACACACGCAATGACATTAACAACAAACACCGACAGTTCCACGTTCTGTGCGTATTAAAAGAGAACATGCATAGCAAACAATTGTATTAATCGGGTAATCTTTCTCAAGGTAAACACGCACACACTCACACGATAATGGGGGTCTAATAAATGTCAGTCGTTTTATTGCCATTATGGATGTGGGGAAATTGAGCCCACGTTCCATTGAATCATCAATCTTACCACATTTACATGGCTACCAACCAACCCTTTGACTTCATTGTTCAAGACACACCAAATGTACAATCTAGATGCGGAGCAAATCATTCTCACAGGCAGACATGATACAGACACAACGCATAAGAACTTTCCCTTCGAAGAAACGCTTACAAAGTTGGCTATTTCATGTCTATCATAGTCATCTTTATAATTCTCCGCATTGTTTTTAACAAGAAAATCAGTCTCCGTAGAGACCGTCAAAAATTGCCATTGCCGACTATATTTCAAGTCGTCAAGGCGGGGTATTGGGTAAAGTTTTCAACTAGCAATAATCGCGCCTCGGATAAACCTCATAGGCTACGATACTGCCACTGCGCAAAGCTGACGTCTCTTCAGTATTTTTTCGACCTAGAGGAGAGACCACTATGCGCACAAAGACGGTTGCGAACAACAAATCCATCTTAATCATCACGCATACTGTAAAATATGCGTCAGTTTTAATGTAAAACATGTTATAGTGTCCTGCAACGAGGATCTCAGATTTGAAAACTGTTTACTTTTAGAATGAATGAAATCGCAATGCATGATGGGACAAGAGTGTGCGTTAAGTCTGAAGTCTCCACTTCCTGAATGACTGACTGACTGAAATAAGCCATTGCCTACAAGAATCGCAGACCAAAGTTTCTCTGACTCAAACTCAAATTACATAAATAAACGAACACAAATACAGTACAGACCAAAAGTTTGGACACACTTTCCCATTAAATTATTTACTTTATTTTCATGACTGTTGCCTTCAGTGACAATCTACAAAATAAACAAACTTATGAATGAACACATGGCATTATGTAGGCCTTAATAAAAAAAATGTGTGAGAACTGAAAACATGTTTTATATTCTTGTTTCATCGAAGTATCCATTTTTTGTTTTGATAACTGCTTTGTCCTCTTTTTATTTTTTGGATGAGCTTCAAGAGGTAGTCACCTGAAATGGTTTTCCAACTGTCTTGAAGAGGTATTCATTCCCAGAGATGCTAAGAACTTGTCGGCTCTTTGGCCTTCACTCTGTGGTCCAGCTCACCCCAAACCATCTTGATCGGGTTCAGGTCCAAAAGTTTGTCATATTCTCACACTTTTTTTGTTAAGCACATAATTTCATATGTGTTCATTCATAACTTTAGTGAGAATCTACAATATAAATTGTCCTTGAAATAAATTAATCGCATTGAATGAGGGGGTGTGTTCAAACTTTTGGTCTGTACTGTACATATTTAGCAACAATATCTAAAAGGTCTGCTGACCTGTGCAGGTCTTCTTGACTTGTCTTACAACTTGAAACCTGCGTAGTCTGCAATTGCCATTGATAAGATAAAGTTGTAAATAGCCTATTGTAAAAATAGGTCTAATAATTCAATAGCTTAGCAGTAGTTTCAGTTGTTTGAATAACTATACAGACGGAAAATGCACGCTATGCCATAAAACAACACTAGCCTGCTTATTCAACTTGTGTGACATGCAAAGAAATGCACAATATGCAAAGTATTAGGCTGCTGTTTACTTTGAATAGGCTATTTATTTCAGGGCTTAATTTGAGGGGGAGCAAGCCGGAGCGCGCTCCGGAACCTCGGATGCGCGCTCCAGAACCTCTGACGTTGGCTCGGCCAGCTCCGCCAAATTTCTTGACTAACAATTTTTTAAAATCAAATAATTAAGAGTCAGTTTCTGTAAGAATCATGCGGGTGGTGATACAAACCCTCTTCATATTCCCTTCAAATTTT
>JAODXP020009799.1:7500-14953 GCA_027497455.2 Sardinella longiceps | reverse complement strand
GCACATTGCTTTACCACAGAGGAGCTGTGAATCCTGTGCTGAAGTTCCAGACTCCAGCCACTGGGTCCTGGTGAAGCCTGAAGTCTCCCCAGAGAAGAGCATCTCCACCTACAGCCTGAGCTCTCCTGCAGGGAGCTATGAGTGCTCAGAGTCTGGTCTGCGCTGGTCCTGTGCTGCTCCAGTCACCCTGCACTACTGCTTCACAGACTGGCATGTCTTTGCTGAAGAGCTGGCCCACATGCAGATGAGTCCAGCTGGTCCTCTGATGGACATCAGGCTCATGTCAGGAGAGCTGGAGGAGATCCACCTGCCACATTTCCTCTGTTTGGGGGGTTCGGAGGTGTCTGTGTGTGATGCTGTGAGGGTCCTGCATGGACGAGATGGTGGAGTGTGTGTGGAGGAGTGTGAGCTGACCCGACATCATGCCAGACTTCTCCACTCCTCTTTCTCTCTGCTAGGACTGGTGTATTCATTCATCAGTCTCTTTTCTCCCAAAGTCCACTGTGAGCTGCTGCTCTTCTGCACCCGCATCACTCCCCTGAATCTCCACGTCTATCTGATGCCCAACGACCGCGCCCACATCAATGCCATCCACGAAAAAGAGAAAGGGGTGTGGATTGATAAACCCAGTATTGTTGGCTCACACCTACTGAGTGACAGCTTCCAAGTGAAGGCGATAACAAAGCCAAACCCTGAGGAAGAAATAAAACCTAAAATAAACCCTAAGTCACTGAGCCTGTTGCCGCTCTCCACTGGGAACTTCTGTGAGGTTCACATGAGGCAGCCGGAGGAGGAGTTTGACATGGAGGTCAGGAGTTCTCAGCACACAGAACCCATCTGGACAGCCACAATATGCAGAGACGACTACAGTCAACCCAACAGGAGCTCTGGAGAGGGCAGCAGCCAGGGGACAACAGGACCCATCACAAACACAGGTAGTCACTCACACACACTCACACACTCTCACACACACATAAACCGCTCACAAAAAGTAAGGAAACTTGACTTTGGCCCTTTATATCTCCCCTTTAATAATGCCAACCCCTAAAGTGTTTCATATCATTTTCATCGCTGATTTGTCAGCTTTACAAAGAGGTATAGCTTGTAAGCATCGGACAATCATGGAATGCGCAACACAGCCAAACGTATGAATGGCCAATAATAGGGTTCTGCTGCATCTGATTTTGGGCTTCAAGTGCTGCCAGATGAGTGCAAGTCACTGGTGTGCCTAAATTAGCACCTGAGCATGAATTCTGCAACTTGTTGGGTTTGTGGTTTCTCCTAGCAGCAACACCGGTGGAAAGATGCCACATTTGTTACTTCAGGATGGGGCCTGTGCAATAGGGCAACCTGAGGCTGGTGTCCCAGCATGTAGTGGCAGCATCATTGGTGTCAGTCCTGGTACCATTTCCAAACTTAGGACCAAGTTCCATGAGACTGTAGAAGCCAAAGACAGACCAAGACGTGGCCGTCTCAAGAAGACAACACCCCAAGAAGAACGGTTCCTCACTTTTGCTGCACTATATTTTTGGTTGGCACTACTTACACGTCTCGCTGTGTTGTGCATTCCATGACTGCCCGATGCTTACAAGCTATACCTCATTGTAAAGGTGACAAATTAACAAAGAAAATTATATGAAACACTTTAGGTATTGGTATTATTAAAAGGGGAGTTATAATGGGCTAAAGTCAAGTTTCCTTACTTTTTGTGAGCGGCCGGCCATGTACTGTAAATAATTAGTCAACTACTGGTAACCCAGGGTAGAGGTCTGCACTCCCGCAGGAATCCCGCAAAAGTATGTGGCGCTGCACGGAACGATTGGTGCTTGCGGTCAGAGTAGAGAGAGACTATAGCGGGAGTGGTAGAAGCAGATGGTTTGCAGCAGTCCCGCAAAATTAAATCAAAATAAAAAGTTGCCCTAAATCTCCCCTAATACTTAAACAGTTCGCATCATATAGGCTACATCATTATACTGGGGACGGGATGGAGTGCTGCGGGACCGGGACAGAAAATCTAGTACAGCGTAGACCTCTAACCCAGGGCTGCAGCCAGGGGACAACTGTACCCAACACAAACTCAGGTCTCACACACACACACACACACACACACACACACACTCACTCACTAATAGACTGACAATTGTGTGTATTTGTGTGTGCGTGCGTGTGTGTGTGTCTCTGTGTGTGTGTGTGTGTGTGTGTGACTCCAGGTCCAGTGTCTGCACCTACGAAGCGTCCCAGTCCAGGGCAGCTGTTTTTCTCTGAGCACAAGGCAGCTCTGGAGACTCGTCTTTCCTCTGTCCTCGCCTCCATCCTGATTCCACTCCAGCAGAGGCAGGTTCTTAATGACCTGGAGCGGGAACAGGTGGAGAAAAACCCACCAGCACAGAACGGAACCATGTTCTACTCACTATGATAGAGAAGAAAGGAGCCACAGCCCAACAGGTGTTCTGTGAGGTTCTAAAGGAGGCCGACCCCCCTCTGATGGACGACCTGGAAGGAACAGCTTGACCGCTAACCAGGACAAATGTAACAGATGCTAGCTGGTGGCAGTATGTGTAAATCCTCACAACCCAATGATTCATGAACTGATTCTAACTGCTGAGTTGGATGCCTGGACTTTTAGCTCAGTGGTTAGAGCGTCTGACTCCCATGCTGTGGGTTTGTTGTAATTACTGGAGTGGCAGGTTTGAGACCCCAGTGCAGTGAGAACAGCTCCAGCTACACAAGCTAACTAGGAGACTCTGCTGCCATCGGCTAGTGTGTGTGTGTGTGTGTGTGTGTGTGTGTGTGTGCTTTGTTGTAGTTAATGGAGTGGCAGGTTTGAGACCCCAGTGCAGTGAGAACAGCTCCGGCTACACAAGCTAACTAGAGACTGTGCTGCCATTGGCTAGTGAGTATTTTAGAGACCAATGGCAGCACAGGAGGCACACGCAGGTTGGAGCCACAAGTCCTTTTAATCTCACTGATGGGTCCTTGGGAAAGAATGTGTGTGTGTGTGTGTGTGTGTGTGTGTGTGAATGGGTAAATGGGTGTGTGTGAATAAATGAACATATGGTGTAAAGTCATTTATGATTTCTAAAAAAAATTTGTTTGTTTTTATTTTGGCACAGAATTACGAGGAAACGTTCAAAGTGTAATTCTGGTATGTTTACATGAATACTTTGGAATTGTTTTGTATCTTTTTTACACCTGTAAACCACAAATTTAATCTAGTATCATATCTGTCCTTCTCTGCCAATACTGTGTATGTGTCATGTCTGATCAAACAAGGAGCTTGTGACGAATTCAGGTACATACGCAAGATTGTCTAGTTAGACCAGCTGGTGGCTCGTTGTGTGAAGTATGCTGTCTCTCGCTTGCTGCACAATTGTGTAAATAAACTTCCTGTTTCTGATTCCTGTCTCCTGTCGTCTCTTGACTTGGTGTCATGTTCTACAGATGTGTAACCAAACAAAATGACCATCAGCTGATGCTAAGTGAATGGTACCGTGAGTAACGAAAGCTAAAGTGAGATTATGGTCATGTCGAATTCATCCATCTTTCATTCTCCTGCAACCTTTCTGTAGCCTGGTCCTTACCCGCCTGTGACTACAATTCTCTCAATCATTCAGCCTGGAACACTGTAATAAGAATCGCTCCTGTTAGGAAATGACAGATTCTGTGTGTTGTAAGTTCAAGCTCTCATCTGGCTCTCACGCTTCCAACTTCCGCTTTCAGTAGTAAACAAACTGCTGACTAGTGTCTATCTGTTTTTTTGACATGGTTGTGCCAATGGGTCTTCAGGATCATGGATGTCATGTACTGTTTTTGTAAAGGTAATTTGAAGGTACGGGGAGAATAATGAATGAGTTCCTATAATGTTGAACTACAAGCTTGCGAGTTCTATGTCACCGCTCTCAACTGTTTGCTGATTGGCTAAAGCATACAAAAGGTCCCTGGTCACTATACAAAGCAGAGAACATACTGTAGGACCCGGGGAACATAGACACATTCCTGTATGTAATTTAGAATATTAGTAAACCCTGCCAGACAGACTGGCTAGTATACACACACACAGGGAAAAGGGGGACTGAGTTATCAGGGCCCCAAGAGGTGGGAGGGCCCTTGTAGAGTCTGGAATTGCGTTATAGGCGGTGAGGGCACAGATCACTGCTACATTTCATGTTTGTAGATGTGCATTTGCTATTTGTTTCCATTTTAATTGAGGCCCCTGCAGCAGAGTTCACTTCTGATTCAAATATCACACATTAATCTCCACAGTCCATGAGTGTTTAAAAGGACACCGTGCAGTGTTTGCTGCTAAACTGAACCGTAGCTAAAAGGCATATAAGGCCCACAGACATTTTACTGCCTTCTGGCACTACTAGAAAATGCTACTGATGTCTGATTGCAAAAAGACAAGTAATATCACTCATGCTTTAACTGTTAAAAGAACAAAGACACAGGAGTGCTGGTGTACTTGACTATTCATGCTGTAAACAAGCGTAAAAGTACAGTGGGCAATATCCCAACATGTGGTGATGACCATAAACAAACACTAGGGGGAGTGCATCCTGTAACAGTAGGTTTCTTTATTTTCAGATGGTTTCCTACCCACCACTCACAACTACAAAGTCCATCCTGGGTGGCTGCTGGGAATAAAACTTCTAGCCTTATCCAGCCATTGATCCAGCCTGACTTCACAGCTCTGCTCTACGTGTGGGTGTGTGTGGGTGTGTGTGGGTGTGTGTCTGTGTTCCCGAATCATGTTGCTCTCTTAGCCATCTTGTGACAGAAGTGAGCAGAGCCGGACTGGGACCAAAAAACGTGCCGGGCTTTGTTGACCATAGCAGCCTACCATGATTTTATTCAATAATAAAGAAATGTTGGGGGCGCCGTGGCTCAGTGGGCTAGACTGTTATAACATTACTCCGGGGACCCGGGTTCGAGTCCGACCCGAGGTCATTTCCCGATCCCACCCCATCTCTCTTTCCCACTTGTTTCCTGTCCACCTCTATACTGTCCTATCCGATTAAAGGCAAAAAGCCCAAAAAACATCTTTAAAAAAAATAAATAATAATAAAGTGTTTAAAACGTAAAAGAAACATGTGGCTCCATTTTGAAAGAAATTTACCTGTTCGGTTGGGGAATTATTTTCATATGAAAGAAGATCCACAAGGCTGCATTCTAAAGAGCATTGATATAGAACGCTGGTGAAACTTTACCCGACAAGCGTCACAGGTGTCCTGTTATGAAGAATTAACAGACATTCTGACAGCCAATTATAAAACAGTAGGCCTATTCCATTCCACCGGGTGATAATTGTCAGTGTCACACTTGTCTTTAACTATTTCATTCATGACCCAACATAACCTTGACCACTGACACTAGGACCTTCAGTAGGCTAATCAGTGCAGAAGACATTACAGTTTCTGTTCCAACCAAACTGTCCCTGAGGTGGTTTAGTGGTTAAGGAACATGGCTACCATGTTAATACCCTGTGAATTATGGGTTCAGATCCCAATTGCCACTGTTACTCTTGTGGGTGACTGGCTAATGAACTAATTCATAGTTAGCACAATGTGAGTTACTTTGGATGAAAGCATAAATGTGGACTGAAGACATTGTTTAAGCGCTATACTATACTTGCACCCGAGGACTTGTCTGAACAGGTAACTCTCCACGATCCCGGAGGAGCCAGTGGTGCAGCGGTAGCATCAGAGATCCCCATCCCCAAGGTTGCTGGTTCAATCCCAACTCTGCCTGCTGGCAAAGGACCTGTGGAGGACCTCCATGGACTAAGCTGATGATGAATCCCAGGAGGAGAGGAGTAGAAGATGGAGCTTGGAGGAGAAAGAGATGGGGGGGCTTACTTGGCCCCCCGAAGAAATACAGGATACATGCAGGGGATTATGAAGTTTTTTAAGTGGTCAAACTTCGCAACTTGTTGCCTGCCATAATTGGCACTAGGGAACCCAGAAAAAAAAAACTTGCTTTAGACTGGACTTTTTCCATCTACACCCAACAATTATCTAGTTTGCCATGTTCTCCTCTTACTCACCACCTACTCAATCTTACTCACACACACACTTAGTCCTTCTCAGGCATTGAACCCATATCCTCAAAGGCAGCACACATACTCACACTGCAGCCCAGCACTCTTCCACTGAGCCACCTGGTAGTTGGGGAGACTGGCTGTATCAAGTCTAGTTGGGGAGGATATGAATGTCTGGTTGGGGAGACTGGCTGTATCAGGTCTGGTTGGGGAGACTCTCTGTATCAAGTGTAGTTGGGGGGAATGTCTATAGTTGAGGAGACTGGCTGTATCAAGTTGGGGATGCTACAACACTGGTCAATCCTGTTCTAGGAGAAGTGTTCCCAGATCTCAGAGGTTAGGGCCTTTTCTGTTCTAGGTTAGGACACATCACTAAGGTATCAGTGGTACTACTTACAGGTTAGGGCCTAACTTGTTCAACCCTGTTCTATCATGTCTAAGTTATCAATGAGACACATTACTTTGTTCCAACAAAACACAAACTCTTCCCTGTACTTCAACGTCTGAAGTGAGACGTGAACTTCCAACCTTGTGATTTGCAGCTCTGCTCTCTTCCACTGGACCAAATAACCACAATGGTGATGAGATGTAACTCCCAAGAATTGTTTCTCTGGTTTCTTTTTTTCAGTCAGTATTTGTCTCTGTGTTACCATAAGCAAGGTGAAGCACCCCTCCTATCAAGTTTCCATTGTAAGTCCATGCGATATAACTTTGAGCTTGCCTAAATTCTTGGCCAACAGTTGTAGAGGTTTTAGTGATATTTTAACTGGCCAAGATTTAGGGTGGGAGGTGAAGAACAAAGATTGCTGAAACAGGTAAGAGCCACATACAATATTATATGGTAGCTGCATGCAGCAGGTCTAAATCTGTGTCATCAGTAGCAGTAACTTTAGTTGATCATCAGTGGCAGTGGCGCCTCCAGGCGTACGGCTGTACGCACTATGCATACCTTCGGGGAGAGAGAGAGAGAGAGAGAGAGACGCGCAAGCGAGAATCGGGCGGAGAGATTTGTCATTTGTCAAGTTCTGAAGTAGCCTACTGAAATGTTTTAAATGTGTCAATAGGCAAATTTATTTAGGAGTTAATAGGCTTGCATGGCCGTAGGCTTATCTATCGACGACATGATGCGATTTCGCTTTAGTCTACTCTATTTGTGATTAATGTTTTCATGTAGGCTATTCGCCTATTTTCTTTTGTTTGAAAGCTCAAGAAAAGCCGTAGTGTGCCTTTTTGGAGAGTGTACATGTGTAGCCGGTGGCGGTCCGCACCGCACACGGGTCTCGAACCCGCCACCCCGCAAGCTACAAACCCCCGGCGTGGGAGTGGAACGCTCTAACCAACTGAGCTAAAAGCCCGAGCTTCTAACTCAGCGTGTTAGAAGCGCCCATGTAATTGGGTGATGAGGATTTACACACT